>CM077149.1:64007871-64265786 GCA_039583875.1 Platanthera guangdongensis | reverse complement strand
AAAATTTTTGATCTCGTCGCTCATATTGATCCTGAAAAAGATATTCATCAACAAAAACTCAGATAAATCTATCTTTGCAAACAGGTTTACTCTTCGGCCCCTCGTTAACACTACATAAATATGACGTAATAAATATGACACAAATAAATATAGTTCTATAAATATGGCTCAATAAATATGGCCAACGAAATATGGGGCAATAAATATGGCTCAATAAATATGAACATAACTTTTTTTACAAGTTTTCCGTTTTCCGCCCGGAAAACCCATATAAAGGAGCTCGAAATTATCTGTCCATTGGGGAACATGTTTACCAGTTTGGACTTATTTATTACTATATAAATATGATACAGTAAATATGACATTATCAGCCAAAAAAGCCCGAAAAAGCTCAAAAAAGCAAATGATCCGGTTGTCGGTTATCAGCCCGAAAAAGCCAATTAAATTGAGCACAAAAGGTCTATCCATACGCAAATAGGTTTACCCATTCGGGCTCGTTTATTGCTCAATAAATATGGCAATAAAATCAGGCGCAATAAATATGGCGTAATAAAAAAGACACAATATATATGGTGTAATAAATATGCGTTAATAAATATGGCCCAAAAATATTGCTCAATAAAAATGACAAAAGAAATATGATTCAATAACTAAGTCTCAATAAATATGGCTTAGTAAATATGGTTTAGTAAATATGATAAAATAAATGTGGCGCATTAAATATGACTCAATAAATATGATCATAACTTTGGATTCAGTTGTCTATTTTTATCCTCTTAAAGTTCATTAAAAAGTGCTCTCAATGATTTATCCTTTGACAAACAGGTTTACCCACTCGGGCTCGTTCAACGCTCAATAAATATATTATAATAAATACTACGGAATAAATATAGTGCAATAAATATAACTTAATAAATATGACATAAAAAATACTGCTCAATAAATATGGCTTATTAAATATCTCTCCATGAAATTGCTTCAAAAAATTTCATTCAGTAATTATATCTTAATAAATATGACTCTTGAAATATGGCTCAATCATAACGGCTCAATAAATATGACGCAATGAATATAGCATAATAAATAAAGTCATAATTTTTGATCTTGCTGTCCATTTTCATCCAGAAAAAGACATTTGAAAAAAACTTGGATAAATCTATCTTTGGCAAACAGGTTTACCCGTTCGGGCTCGTTTAACGCTATATAAATATGGAACAAAAAATATGACACAAATAAATATAGCTCAATAAATTTGACTCAATAAATAAGGCCACAGAAATATGACGCAATAAATATGACAAAAAGTTTTGTTCTAGTTGTCCATTTTTAGACCGGAAAGGCTCATTTAAAAATGCTCGAAATGATTTATCTATTGGTGAGCAAGATTACCGGTTTGGGCTTGTTTGACAGTCAATAAATATGACATAATAAATGTGGCATAATAAATATGACAAAATAAATCTGGCATAATAAATATAGCCCGATAAATATAGCTCTAAATGTGCAATAAATACCTGCCTCAGTAAATATTTATTGAGCTATATTTATTTTTCTATATTTATTGGGTTATATTTATTATGTCATATTTATTGAGTCATATTTATTAAGTCATATGTTTTGAGCCATATTTATTGAGACATAATTATTGAGTCATGTTTCTTGTGGCATTTTTATTAAAAGATATTTAATAAGCCATATTTATTGAGCCATGTTTATTACGATAAATTTATTGAGATATATTTATTCCGTCATATTTATTATGTAGTATTTATTGTAACATACTTCTTGAGTGTTGAATGAGCACGAACGGGTAAACATGATTGTCAATGGATAAATTATTTAGAGCTATATTTATTGTACTATATTTATTGGGCTATATTTATTATGCCATATTTATTTTGTCATATTTATGACGCCACATTTATTTCGCCATATTTATTGAGTGTCAAACAAGCTCAAACAGGTAATCATGTTCACCAATAGATAAATTATTTCGAGCACTTTTAAATGCGTTTTTCCGGGCTAAAAATGGACAACCAAAACAAAAATTATGGTCATATTTATTGAGACATATTTATTACGCCATATTTTTTTTGCCTTATTTATTGAGCCATATTTATTGAGCTATAATTATTTGTGCCATATTTATTGCTCCATGTTTATATAGCGTTAAACGGGTCCGAAAGGGTAAACCTATTTGCCAAAGATAGATTTATTCGAGCTTTTTTCAAATGTCTTTTTCTAGATGAAAATGGACTACCAGATCGAAAATTTTTGTTTAATTTATTGGGCTATATTTATTGCGCCATATTTATTGAGCAATTATGATTGATTCATATTTCAGGAGTCATATTTATTGAGATGTAATTATTGAATCATATTTCTCGAAACATTTTCATCGAGAGATATTTAATAAGCCATATTTATTGAGCCATATTTTTTGCGCCAAATTTATTGAGATATATTTATTGCCCCGTATTTATTATGTAGTATTTATTATAACATCATATTTATTGAGCGTTGAACGAGCCCGAGTGGGTAAACCTATTTGTCAATCGATAAATCATTTAGAGCTCTTTTTAATAGGCTTTTCGAGGATAAAAATAGACAATTGAATCCAAAGTTATGATCATATTTATTTAGTCATATTTAATGCGCCATATTTATTTTATCATATTTACTAAATCATATTTATTAATCCATATTTATTGAGACTTAGTTAGTGGGTCATATTTCTTGTGCCATATTTATTGAGCAATATTTTTTGAGCCATATTTATTAACAAATATTTATTACATCATATTTATTATGTAATATTTATTGTGTAATATTTATTGCGTCATATGTATTACGCCTGATTTTTTGCCATATTTATTGCGCGATAAATGATCCCAAATGGGTAAACCTATTCGCCAATGGATAGAACGTTTTGTGCTCATTTTAATTGTCTTTTTCGGGCTGATAACTATCAACCGGATCAATGCTTTTTCGGGCTTTTTTGGGCTAATAACGCCATATATACTATGTCATATTTATATAGTAATAAACAAGCCCAAACGGGTAAACCTGTTCATCAATGGATAGATAATTTCAAACTCTTTTAAATGGTTTTTTTCGGGTGAAAAATGGACAACCGGAACAAAAGTTATCGTCATATTTATTGAACCATATTTATTACGCCATATTTTGTTGGTCATATTTATTTAGCCATATTTACAATGCTATATTTATTGGTGTCATATTTTTACGGCATATTTATATAGTGTTAAACGAGCCCGAAAGGGTAAACCTGTTTGTCAAAGATAGATTTATCCGAGTTTTTTTGAAATATCTTTTTTGGGATGAATATGGACAACGAGATCAAAAATTATGACTTTATTTATTGGACATTATTTATTGTGTCATATTTTTTGAGATATTATGATTGAGCCATATTTCATGAGTCATCTTTATTGAGACATAATTATTGAATCATGTTTTTTGAAGCATTTTAATTAGAGATATTTAAGAAGACATTTTTATTGAGCCATATTTATTATGCTAATTTTATTGAGAAATATTTATTGCGCCATTTTTATTACAACCGAACAAAAGTTATGGTTTTATTTATTGGGAAATATTTATTGCCCCATATTTATTGAGCCATTATGATTGTGCCATATTTCAAGAGTCATATTTATGGAGACGTAATTATTGAATCATATTTCTTGAAGCATTTTCATCGAGAGTTATTTAATAAGCCATATTTATTGAGTTATATGTTTTGAGCCAAATTTATTGAGATATATTTACTGCCCCATATTTATTGTGTAGCATTTATTATTACATATTTATTGAGCGTTGAACGAGCCCGAGTGGGCAAACCTCTTTGTCAATGGATAAATCATTCAGAGCAATTTTTAATGAGTTTTTCGAGGATAAAAATAGACAACTGAATCCAAAGTTATGATCATATTTATTGAGTCATATTTAATGAGCCATATTTATTTTATCATATTTACTAAACCATATTTACTAAGCCATATTTATTGAGACTTTTTTATTAAGTCATATTTCTTATGCAATATTTATTGAGCAATATTTTTTGAGCCATATTTATTAACGCATATTTATTACACCATATTTATTGTGTCACTTTTTATTGCGTCATATTTATTGCGCTTGATTTTTGTTCCATATTTATTGCGCGATAAACGAGCCCGAATGGGTAAACCTGTTCGCCAATGGATAGACCTTTATGTGCTCTTTTTAATTGCCTTTTTCTGGTATATAACCAACAACCAGATCTTTGGATTTTTCAGGCTTTTTTTGGCTTTTTCGGGCTGATAATGCCATATTTACTGCGTCATATTTATATAGTAATAAACATGCCCAAACGGGTAAACCTGTTCCCCAATGGATAGCTAATTTTGAGATCTTTTAAATGAATTTTTTCGGGCGGAAAACGGACAACCGGAAAAAAAATTATGGTCATATTTATTCAGTCATATTTATTGCGCCATATTCCGTTGCCATATTTATTAAGCCATATTTACAGAGCTATATTTATTTGTGTCATATTTATTATTCCATATTTTTATAGTGTTAAACGAGCCCAAATGGATAAACCTGTTTTATAAAGATAGATTTATCCGAGTTTTTTTGAAATGTCTTTTTTGGGATGAATATGGACAACAAGATCAAAATTTATGGCTTTATTTATTGGGCAATATTTATTGTGTCATATTTATTGAGGAATTATGATTGAGCCATATTTCATGAGTCATCTTTTTTGAGACATAATTATTGAACCATTTTTCTTGAAGCATTTTCTTTAGAGATATTTAATAAGATATTTTTATTGAGCCATATTTATTACTTTAATTTTATTGAGAAATATTTGTTGCCTATTTTTTATTTCGAAGTATTTATTATAACATATATATTGAGTGTTGAACGAGCCCGAGCAGGTAAACCTGTTCCCCAATAAATAGACCTTTATGCGCTCTTTTTAATTGTCTTTTTCTGGCAGATAACCGACAGTAGGATCATTGGATTTTTCAGGCTTTTTCGGGCTGATAACGCCATATTTACTATATCATATTTATATAGTAATAAACATGTCCAAACGGGTAAACGTGTTCGCCAATGGAGTCATATTTCTTGTGTCATATTTATTGAGTAATATCTTTTGAGCCATATTTATTAACGCATAATTATTACACCATATTTATTGTGCCATATTTATTGTGCCAGATTTTTTTTGTCGTATTTATTATGCGATAAATGAGCCCGAATGGGTAAACCTGTTCGCCAATGGATAGACCTTTATGTGCTCTTTTTAATTATCTTTTTTGGGCTGATAACCGACAAACGGATCATACGCTTTTTCGGGCTTTTTCGGGCTGATAACGCCATATTTACTATGTCATATTTATATAGTAATAAACATGCCCAAATGGGTAAACCTGTTCCCCAATGGATTGATAATTTTGAGCTCTTTTAAATGGATTTTTTCGGGCGGAAAACAGACAACCAGAACAAAAGTTATGGTCATATTTATTCAGTCATATTTATTGCTCCATATTCCATTGCCATATTTATTGAGCCATATTTACAGATCTATATTTATTTGTGTCATATTTATTATTCCATATTTATATAGTGTTAAACGAGCCCGAACGGGTAAACCTATTTGCTAAAGATAAATTTATCCGAGTTTTTTTGAAATATCTTTTTCGGGGTGAATATGGACAACAAGATCAAAAATTATGGCTTTATTTATTGGGCAATATTTATTGTGTCATATTTATTGAGGCATTATGATTGAGCCATATTTCATGAGTCATCTTTATTGAGACATAATTATTGAACCATATTTTTTGAAGCATTTTCTTTAGAGATATTTAATAAGATATTTTTATTGAGTTATATTTATTATGCCAATTTTATTGAAAAATATTTATTGCGCTTTTTTTATTTTGAAGTATTTATTATAACATATTTATTGAGTATTGAACGAGCACAAGCGGGTAAACCTGTTCCGCAATGGATAAATCATTCATAGGTTTTTCAATGAGTTTTTTAGGGCTGAAAACGGACAACCGGAATAAAAGTTATGGTCATATTTATTGAATCATATTTATTGCGTCATATTTCCTTGGCCATATTTTTTGAGCCATATTTACTGAGCCATATTTATTTGTGTCATATTTTTTGTGTCATTTTTATATACGGTTAAATGAGCCTGAATGGGAAAATCTACTTACTAATTGATAGATTTATCCGAACACTTTTCAATAAGCTTTTCGGGGCTGAAAATGGACCACCGGATCAAAAAAATGTGGTTATATTTATTATTCTATATTTATTGGGTTATATTTATTATGCCATATTTATTAAGTCATTTTTATTGAGCCATATTTGCTGAGCCATATTTATTGTGTCATAATTATTGAGCCATTTTTCTTGTGATATTTTCATTAAAATATGTTTAATTAGTCATATTTATTGAGTCATGTTTATTACGCCAAATTTACTGTGATATATTTATTGCGGAATATTTATTATGTAGTATTTATTATAACATATTTATTGAGTGTTTAATGAGCCCGAACGGGTAAATATGATTGTGATTGGATAAATCATTTAGAGCTATATTTATTGAGATATATTTATTGTGCCATATTTATTTTGTCATATTTATTTTGTCATATGTATTACATCATATTTATTGTACCATATTTATTTAGTTCCAAACAAGCCCAAACAGGTAATCATGTTCACCAATAGATAAATCATTTCGAGTACTTTTAAATGGGTCTTTCCGGTCTAAAAATGGACAACCAAAACAAAAATTATGGTCATATTTATTGAGTCATATTTATTGCGTCATATTTTTGTCTCCTTATTTATTGAGCCATATTTATTTAGCTATATTTATTTTTGTCATATTTATTGCACCATATTTATAAAGTGTTAAACGAGCCTGAACAGGTAAACCTATTTGCGAAAAATAGATTTATCCGAGCTTTTTTCAAATGTCTTTTTCTGGACAAAAATGGACTGCTAGATAAAAAATTATGGCTTTATTTATAGGGCTATATTTATTGCGTCATATTTATTTAGCCGTTATGATTGAGCCATATTTCAAGAGTCATTTTTATTGAGACGTAATTATTGAATCATATTTCTTGAAGCATTTTCATTGAGAGATATTTAATAAGCCATATTTATTGAGCCGTATTTTTTGCGCTAAATTTATTGAGATATAATTATTGCACCATATTTATTGCGTAGTATTTATTATAATATATTTATTGAGCATTGAACAATCCCGAGTGGGTAAATATGTTTGCCAATGGATAAATCATTCAGAGAACCTTATAATGGGCTTTTCTAGAATAAAAATACACAACTGAATCCAAATTTATGATCACATTTATTGAGTCATATTTAATGGGCCATATTTATTTTATCATATTTACTAAACCATATTTACTAAGCCATATTTATTAAGACTTAGTTATTAACTCATATTTCTTGTGTCATATTTATTGAGAAATATTTTTGGAGCTAGATTTATTAACGTATATTTATTACAACATATTTATTGTGTTATATTATTACACCAAATTTATTATGCTTGAATTTTTTGTCATATTTATTGTGCGATAAACGAGCCCGAATGGGTAAACCTGTTCGACAATGGATAGACCTTTATGTGCTCTTTTTAATTATCTTTTTCGGGCTGATAACCGACAATCGGATCATTAGCTTTTTCGGGCATTTTCAGGCGGATAACGCCATATTTACTGTGTCATATTTATATATTAATAAACAAGCCCAAACGGGTTAACTTGTTAATTTCAAGCTCTTTTCAATGGGCTTTTTCGGGCGAAAAACGGACAACTGGAACAAAAGTTATGGTCATATTTATTGAGCCATATTTCGTTGGCCATATTGAATTTAAACATATTTACAAAGCTATATTTATTTGTATCATATTTATTATGCCATATTTATATAGTGTTAAACGAGCCCGAAAGGGTAAACCTGTTCGCCAAAGATAGATTTATCCAAGTTTTTTTGAAATATCTTTTTCGGGATGAATATGGATAATGAGATCAAAAATTATGGCTTTATTTATTGCACATTATTTATTGTGTCATATTTATTGAGCCATTATGATTGAGCCATATTTCATGAGTCATCTTTATTGAGACATAATTTTTGAACCATATTTCCTGAAGCATTTTCATTAGAGATATTTAATAAGACATTTTTATTGAGCTATATTTATTATGCAAATTTTATTGAGAAATATTTATTGCGCCATTTTTATTTCGAAGTATTTATTATAACATATTTATTGAGTGTTGAACAAACCCGAATGGGTAAACCTGTTCCCCAATGGATAAATCATTCAGAGGTTTTTTAATGAGTTTTTTCGGGCTGAAAACGGACAACTGGAACAAAAGTTATGATCATATTTATTGAATCATATTTATTGCGCCATATATCTTTGGCATATTTATTGAGACATATTTTTTGAGCCGTATTTATTTGTATCATATTAATTACGCCATATTTATATAACGTTAAATGAGCCTGAATGGGAAAATATATTTGCTAAATGATAGATTTATCCGAGCACTTTTCAATACGCTTTCCGGGGCTAAAAATGGAAAACCGGATCAAAAAATATGGCTATATTTATTGTTCTATATTTATTAGGCTAAATTTATTATGACATATTTATTGAGTCATATTTATTGAGCTATATTTTCTAAGACATATTTATTGTGACATAATTATTGAGCCATGTTTTTTGTGGCATTTTCATTAAAATATATTTAATAAGCCATATTTATTGAGCCATGTTTATTACGCCAAATTTGTTGAGATATATTTATTGCATCATATTTATTATGTAGTATTTACTATAACATATTTATTGAGTGTTAATTTAGCTCGAACGAGTAAACATGTTTGTCATTGAATAAATCATCTAGAGCTATATTTATTGGGCTATATTTATTATGCCGTATTTATTTTGTCATATTTATTATGCCACATTCAATGTTCCATATTTATTGAGTTCCAAACAAGCCCAAATAGGTAATCATATTCACCAATAGATAAATCATTTCGAGCATTTTTAAATGGGCCTTTCTGTTCTAAAAATGGACAACCAAAACAAAAATTATTGTCATATTTATTGAGTCATATTAATTGCGCCATATTTCTATGGCCTTATTTATTGAGCCATATTTCTTTGTGTCATATTTATTACGTCATATTTATATAACGTTAAACGAGCCCGAATGGGTAAATCTATTTGCCAAAGATAGATTTATTCGAGCTTCTTTCAAATGTATTTTTCTGGATGAAAATGGACTAACAAATTATAAATTATGGCTTTATTTATTGGACTATATTTATTGCATCATATTTATTGAGCCGTTATGATTGAGCCATATTTCAAGAGTCATATTTATTGAGAGATAATTATTGAATTATATTTCTTGAAGCATTTTAATTGAGGGATATTTAATAAGCCATATTTATTGAGCCATATTTTTTGACCAAATTTACTGATATATATTTATTGCCACATATTTGTTGCGTAGTATTTTTTATTACATATTTATTGAGCATTGAACGAGACTGAATTGGTAAACCTGTTTGCCAATGGATAAATCATTCAGAGCACTTTTTAATGTGCTTTTCCAAAATAAAAATAGACAACTGAATCCAAATTTATGATCATATTTATTGAGTCATACTTAACGCGCCATATTTATTTATCATATTTACTAAACCATATTTACTAAGCCATATTTATTAAGACTTAGTTAGTGAGTCATATTTCTTGTGCCATATTTATTGAGCAATATTTTTTGAGACATATTTATTAACGCATATTTATTACACCATATTTATTGTGTCATATTTATTGTGTCATATTTATTGCATCTGATTTTTTTGCCATATTTATTGCGCGATAAACGATCCCGTATGGGTAAACTTGTTCACAAAAGTATAGACCTTTATGTGCTCCTTTTAATTATTTTTTTTGGGCTGATAATCGACAATCAGATCATTGGCTTTTTCGTGCATATGGAAAAAAAATCAGGCGCAATAAATATGGCGCAATAAATATGATACAATAAATATGGTGTAATAAATATGCGTTCATAAATATGGTTCAAAAAATATTGCTCAAAAAATATGACACAAAAAATATGACTCAATAACTAAGTCTTAATAAATATGTTTTTATAGATATGATTTAGTAAATATGATAAAATAAATATGGCGCATTAACTATGACTCAATAAATATGATCATAAATTTGGATTAAGTTGTCTATTTTTATTCTGGAAAAGCCCATTAAAAGTGCTCTGAATGATTTATCCATCTGCAAATAGTTTTACCCACTCGGGCTGGTTCAACGTTCAATAAATATGTTATAATAAATACTATACAATAAATGTGGGGTAATAAATATATCTCAATAAATTTGGCACAAAAAATATGGCTTAATAAATATGACTTATTAAATATCTCTCAATGAAAATGTTTCAAAAAATACGATTCAATAATTATGTCTCAATAAATATAACTCTTGAAATATGGCTCAATCATAAAGGTTCAAAAGTATGGCACAATAAATATAACCCAATAAATAAAGCCATAATTTTTGATCTAGCAGTGCATTTTCATCCAGAAAAAAACATTTGAAAAAAAACTCATATAAATCTATCTTTGGCAAATAGGTTTACCCGTTTATGCTCGTTTAACACTATATAAATATGACTTATTAAATATGGCTCAATAATTTGACATAATAAACATGTCTCAATAAATATGGCTTATTAAATATATTTTAATGAAAATGCCCCAAGAAATATGACTCAATAATTATGTCATAATAAATATGTATCAGAAAATATGGCTTATTAAATATGACTCAATAAATACAGAATAATTAATATAGCCCAATAATTATAGAACAATAAATATAACAATAGTTTTTGATCCGGTTGTACATTTTTAGCCCCGAAAAGCCTATTAAAAAGTGCTCGTATAAATCTTTCATTTAGCAAATAGATTTTCCCATTCAGGCTCATTTAACGCTTTATAAATATGTCGTAATTAATATGACACAAAAAAATATGGCTCAGTAAATATGGCTCAATAAATACGAACAAGGAAATATGTCGCAATAAATACGATTCAATAAATATGACCGTAACTTTTGTTCCGGTTGTCTGTTTTTAGCCTGAAAAAACTCATTGAAAAATCTCTGAATGATTTATCCATTGCAAAATAGGTTTACCCGCTCGGGCACGTTCAACACTCAATAAGTATTTTACAATAAATACTTCAAAATAAAAATGGTAGAATAAATATTTCCCAATAAAATTGGCGTAATAAATATGGCTCAATAAAAATATCTTATTAATTATCTCTAGTGAAAATGTTTCAAGAAATATGGTTCAATAATTATCTCTCAATAAAGATGAATAATGAAATATGGCTCATTCATAATGTCTCAATAAATATGACACAATAAATATTGCCCAATAAATAAAGCTATAATTTTTGATATCGTTGTACATATTCATCCCGAAAAAGACATCTCAAAAAAATTCAGATAAATCTTTCTTTGGCAAAAAGGTTCTCTCGTTCGGGCACGTTTAACACTATATAAATATGGCGTAATAAATATGACACAAATAAATATAGCTCTGTAAATATGGCCAATGAAATATTACACAATAAATATGGCTCAACAAATATGACCATAACTTTTGCTCCGGTTGTCCGTTTTCTGCCCGAAAAAACACATTTAAAAGAACTCGAAATTATCTATCCATTGGGGAACAGGTTTACCCGTTTGGGCTTATTTATTACTATATAAATATGACACAGTAAATATGGCATTGTCAGCCTGAAAAAGTCCAATAAAGCCCGAAAAAGCCAAAGATCCGGTTGTCGGTTATCAACCCAAAAAGCTAATTAAAAGAGCACATAAATGTCTATCCATTGGCGAATAAGTTAACCCATTCGGGCACGTTTATCACTCAATAAATAGGGCAAAAAAATCAGGCCTAATAAATATGGCGCTATAAAAAGTGACACAATAAATATTGTGAAATTAATATGCGTTAATAAATATGGCTCAAAAATATTGCTCAATAAATATGACACACGAAATATGACTCAATAACTAAGTCTCAATAAATATAGCTTAGTAAATATGGTCTAGTAAATATGATAAAATAAATATGGCATATTAAATATGAATCGATAAATATGATCATAACTTTGGATTCAGTTGTCTATTTTTATCCTCGAAAAGCCCATTAATAAGTGCTCTGAATGATTTATCCATTGGAAAACAGGTTTACCCACTCGGGCTCGTTCAACGCTCAATAAATATGTTATAATAAGTACTACGTAATAAATATGGGACAATAAATATATCTCAATAAATTTGACGTAAAAAATATGGCTCAATAAATATGGCATATTAAATATCTCTTGATGAAAATGTTTCAAGAAAGATGATTCAATAATTACGTCTCAATAAATATGATTCTTAAAATATGGCTCAATCATAATGACTCAATAAATATGGTGCAATAAATATAGCCCAATAAATAAAACCATAATTTTTGATCTAGTAGTCCATTTTCATCCTAAAAAAGACATTTGAAAAAAGCTCAGATAAATTTATATTTTACAAAAAGTTTTACCCGTTTGGGCTCGTTTAACGCTATATAAATATGCCACAATAAATATAACACAAATAAATATAGCTTAATAAATATGGCTAAATAAATAAGGCAAAAGGAATATGGTGCTATAAATTTGACTCAATAAATATGACCATAATTTTTGTTCTGATTGTCCATTTTCAGCCCGAAAAAGTTCATTTAAAAGTGCTCGAAATGATTTATCTATTGATGAAAATGATTACCTATTTGGGCTTGTTTGACACTTAGTAAATATGACACAATAAATGTGGCGTAATAAATACAAAAAAATAAATATGGCATAAGAAATATAGCCCATTAAATATAGAACAATAAATATAGCCCCAAATGATTTATCCATTGACAATCATGTTTACCCGTTCGGGCTCATTCAGCACTCAATAAATATATTATAATAAATATTATATAATAAATATGACGCAATAAGTATATCTCAATAAATTAGGCATAATAAATATGACTCAAAAAATATGGCTTATTAAATATCTTTTAATAAAAATACCACAATAACCATGACTCAATGATTATGTCTAAATAAATATGGCTCAAAAAATATGACTCAATTAATATGACTCAATAAATATAGCATAATAAATATAGCCCAATAAATATGATTCAATAAATATGATCATAACTTTTGCTCCAGTTGTCCATTTTCAGCCCGAAAAAACTCATTGAAAAAACCTCTGAATGATTTATCAATTGGGGAACAAGTTTACCTACTTGGCTCGTTCAACACTGAATAAATATGTTATAATAAATGTTTCAAAATTAAAATGGCGCAATAAATATTTCTCAATAAAATTGGCGAAATAAATATGGCTCAATAAAAATGTCTTATTAAATAACTCTAATGAAAATTCTTCAAGAAATATGATTAAATAATTATGTCTCAATAAAGATGACTCATGAAATATGACTCAATCATAATGGCTCAATAAATATGACACAATAAATAAAGACATAATTTTTGATCTCGGTGTCCATATTCATCCGGAAAAAATATTTCAAAAAAGCTTTGATAAATCTATCTTTGGCAAACAGGTTTACCCGTTCTGGCTTGTTTAACACTATATAAATATTGCGTAATAAATATGACACAAATAAATATAGCTCTGTAAATATGTCTAAATAAATATGTCCAACGAATTATGGCGTAATAAATATGGCTCAATAAATATGACCATAACTTTTGTTCGGTTGTCCATTTTCCGCCCAAAAAGCTCATTTAAAAGGGCTCAAAATTATCTATCCATTGGTGAACAGGTTTACCATTTGGGCTTATTTATTACTATATAAATATGACACAGTAAATATGGCGTTATCAGCCCGAAAAAGCCCGAAACAATTTTTTTTTGTATTCCTCATTGGGAATTTTCTTTTTATTTACTATCATATTTTTTTCTTTCCCTTTTTTTATCCAAATAGCCAAAAACAAAATATGAAAACACGGCAACACCATAAGCTGCACAAACACCAACATAACTGCCCACACAAAAAGGAAACAAACTACAACAAAACAAACTAACCGAGCGACCACATTCAGATGTGCGAGTAGGAAAGGCTATATGTCTTTGGTAGCGAGGCGAAGGGATATCAAAGGAAGGGACAGGCTCAACGGGGGTAGCAACAGATAGATGTCGGGAATGGTACAAGGCTCAAACTAGATAAAGGGATTGCCCACATCACACACATACTTAACTAACCATGCACGCATGCTTCGAGAGTAGCTTGGGGCAAGTTCTTAGCCAATGAGAAAACTATCCATCCTCCCGACTCGAGCAATACGAACCTAACGGCCGTCTACACACATCCCTAAGCTACCGTCGGATTCACACCGGATTCACCAATTTTAATTAGAATACAAAGTAGTTACGCAATTAGAAAAATATAAAACTAAAAGCATACAAAAAAAATTAAATCTACTCTAATTTCTACACGAGACGAGAACACTCGACTAGGAGCACAGCAGGGTCAACATTTTACTCTATCTCACAATCCTATGTCAGCACCATAATTTTCCCAAATCATACAAAAGAAATGAGTTTAACTCGCAGCACGCAAAAAGCTAAGCACACGCTCATGTGGGTACAGTGGTGTGTGATGCAATGAACTAATCAAAATATAATAATAAAAGCTTCTAGTATGCACAAGAAATGTGTGTGTGCAATAGGTAACAAATCTCTCCCCCAGACTTAAACTAAGCAACACAGTATATGATAGAGAGATTAAAATCATAAAGAGCTAAGGGAAGAGGTTACCCAATGCTCAGCTAGTGAGCATACTAGAAGACGCATGGAAACCTGAAGCAGGCCCGTCATACGAAGAATCACAACCCCTCCAACACGAAGTTGTCAAGAATACCTGCAGGGGTAAGCTCCGCAAAAATAAAACAAAATATACAAAAAGAAATACTAAAACTAAAATAGACATGAAAAATAAAATGCAAAAAATGAAAGATAAGTACTGGGTTATTGTCATCCCAGCACGACTTATTCAGCTACGAAAAGGTTCTAGCTAATGGGCCTATGAAAAGAAAAATGCACAGGTAACTGTTCCAATATCCGTTTCGGTAACGGGTACCGATACGGCGATAGAACAGTTAACCCTCTGCCTAAATAATCATACCTGCTCCTCGCAGGCAGAGGAAATAGGAAATAGGATGAGGAGGAGGCCTGGTCCTCACTCATCTTATCATAAAAAGTATCCTCGCCTAGCAAGGCATTGTCAACCACAGGTGTGCAGGGTATGATGGCAACGGCAAGAACACCAGGCTCATCATCATCCCAGCATACCCATGGAGACTCGGCCTGCACAGGCTCATATAGAGAAGGGGGATCAAGAAATAAAGGAGACGAAGAACTAAAATAATAAGAAAATGGGAGAGTGATCCCGGTATCACTCTTAGCAGGATCCAAGCAGAGATCATCGTCGGTATCATATGAGTCGTACCGAGGGGAATCTGAGAACTCGAGGTCAGCGGTGGTAAGAGGAATGTACTCATCCAATAAGGAGGTGCAAACCTCCGCATCGGAAAGGGAATGTTCCTCATCCCACCGAGGTGCGTAAAAGTGTTCCGAAGATCCACCTTCTCCGTCGGAGATAGAGGAATCATCATCCCACTTCGGCACAACCATGGGCACTGAATCATCCACAATCACGACATCATCAACCGATTCACAAGAAAGAGGAATAACACAATCCGACAAAATTGTGGAGGGGCAAGGCTGCTCTCAAAATCAAGCACTGAATGAGCAGACCCCCTCGCATAGTCATTCGCAGACGCCACCCCGTCGAAGACCAGAACAATCTCATCGTCTCATACAGGAGCGTCCATGAGTTTCTGCTCCTCTTTTTGTTGGCTAACACTAGAGTGATCGTCATCACTCGAGGGAAGCTCGTAAAAAGGGATCGAGGGACCCATGAAAGAGCTGTATACGGCTAGAGATTCTTCGATAATCTCAACGGGTAGAGAACGAGGAAAGTGCATTATGTTAGTGTATGGGCCAGGCAACACCCTGGTAGGCCTGTCCACAACAGTCTTCCGTGAATAGGAGGTTGTTGTGCACACTCCCTCAGATGGAGAAGGCTTGCACAAATGAGGGAAATCCTTCAACATGTGGCCCACACCTTGACATAATAAATACTGAATGCAATGCTCGGCATTCCGAGCAGCAATTACATCTATGGATCGACGCAAAGTGTCAAGTAGACGGCACTCAGCATCAGGATCCATCGCGAACAAAAATAATTGCTGAAGAAGTGCTACACTGCTAAAAAAATATAGCACGGATCTGCTATCTAAATCAAAAAACAGAAAAGGGCAAAAAGAAATAAGCAAAATAAAAATTCTAATAACCAAAGCAAATAATAAAAAAAAATTGATATGCATAAATGGAAAAGGGCTTCAATCTATAATCTCCCTCTCGAAAAACTCACACGACTGTATTCCCCGGCAACGACGCCAAAAACTTGATGCGTAAGATCACGGCAGTGAACCGGTCGCACAAGTGATATAAAATGGGCGAGTTTTTCCAAGTATCGATCTCTCAAGGAATACAGTAAGGTGGAGTTAATTTTGAGGAGGACTTGAGATTGAAGTCCTTAAGGTCGGCGGTAACGATGGGGGTTTTGATATTTGCGGAAAAAGAAAAATAAAACACTATCAACTACTCCTATGCAATGCTGCTATGCGATGCTTCGCCAGGCGGGATGGAAAACTAGTCGGGCCGCTATGCACCGAATCACTAGGCGGATGGGCGAGTAGGCTTGCGGATGAGGTGATGAGAATGGCGGAATGAGGGTCGAAAGCACCTCTTCGCTACGCACGCCACTAGCAATTGCTAGTGCGACAAGGGTGGCCTGCAGACTTTGAACCTCAAGCATGCGGTACCGTATTAACCTAACAACTGCATTTGTGTCGTCAATATACTTAACTCCCTACACCTTCGGATCCTCATCTTACACCCATGATAAGGGGGTTCTACACCTTCTACCATAAAGTGATTCATGGTGTGTCATCCCAATACTAGCATGATGACTTATATTATATGAGAATTCTACCAGAGGCAAGAGCCTTTCACACGGCTCTCCTCTATCCAGCACACACACTCTTAATAAATCTTCCAATGTTTTGATGGTGCTCTCAGACTGCCCGTCCGTCTAAGGATGAAACGTTGTGCTGAAGTTAAGGCGTGAGCCCAAATACGTCGGTACCGCCTTCCATTCTCTAGAGATAAAATGACCATCCTGGTCAGAAACGATTGCCTTTGGCATGCCATGGTACCGTATAAACTGCTCCGCAAAGAGTCGCACCAAAACGCACATAGGTGCCTCTTTCATCATAGGAATAAACCTGGCTACCTTTGTTAGGCGATCTACGATTACCCAAACTGAATCATCCCATGAGCGCGATCGAGGCAAACCGTGAACAAAGTCCATGGAGATATCAGAATCTGGCCAATCAGAGAAGCCAGAATTATAAATTAAATCTCAACAGAAACTTTTTTGGGCAAGCTCAAATCTTATGAGCAGCTCATCAAAATAAGAGAAGCTGAACAAAAGACTTTACTTTCAGTAAAGAAAGAAAAGAGTATTACTTTTCAAGCAAGTGAAGAGGAGGAACAACTTCCTGAGAATGAAGAACTCATGAGTCTACTGGCTAAGAGGTTCTACAAGATGGGCAGGAAAGACTTCAGGAGAAGTTTTTCCAGAAATAAGGATAAACCAAGGTATGTTACAACACCAACTAAAGAAATTGTTTGTTATGATTACAGGAAACCAGGACACATTCTTCCAGAGTGTCATGAAAATCAAAAGAAAGAAAAGAAGAAGGAGCAAGACTATAAGAAGCACTCCAACAAACCCTCTTCTGGTAAACACAAGCAGAAGGCGAAAGGTTTTGTAGCTGAAACATGGAGTGAATCAGATAGTGAATCTTCATCCAGTTCAAGTGAAGATGAAGAAGAAATAAAGGCTAAAGAAGTCTGCTTGATGGCAATAAATGCATCATGCAGCAATTTTGATGATGAATCTGAGTCTAAAGAAGACCAAGTAATTTCTACCTTTTCAGAACAATTTAAAGAAGATTTTAAATTATTTTGTAAAGATTTAATAAAATCTGAGAAGGAAATAAAACTTCTCAGAGATAAATTAGCTGAATTTAATAGTTTATCCTCAAAAAATATGAAACTTGAAGAAGATTAGAAAATGACTAATGAACAAGTAGTTTTTCAAGAAAATAAATTATTTGAGGCAATGAAATTTGAAGAATCTCTTAATGGGAAAAGTATTAGACTGATGAATATCACAAGCACAGTGAATGCCAGACTAAATGGTAAACTTGGCTTGGGAGATTCATCCAGTCAACCTCACCTACGTTAGAAAAATATTTTAACTGCACCTGTAAAGTTTATTTCAGCTAAAGAAAAAGAAAAAAATCAGAAGATATAAATAAAGTTACTGAAGTTTTACAACAGAATAAATCAAAACAAAATTAAAATTTTCAAAAAAATTATATTCAACAAAATTCGTCGAACCGAGATCAACGAAATCAATATTATTCATCAAATAGCGATCGACGAACTCTGAACACATGATTTGAGTATAACTATTCAACGAATTGTGCTCGACGAAATCAATATGATTCGTCGAACAGAGATCGACGAACGATGAACACAAAAAATGAGTATTACTATTCTGTGAATGGAGCTCGACGAACTCACTATAATTCGTCGAACGAAGCTCAACAAAATCATTATAATTCGTCGAACTCAAATTTTTCAAATAGAAATTTTAATCCTTTTCAAAAGAATAATCAAACACAAAGATTGAAAAATCCTTTCTCAGTGGATCATTCCTCCTAGGAGATATCATACACTTAGTTATAAGGATCAACCTAAATGTTCTTATATTTCTAATTATTATGAAAGAAAAATAGTACTCAAGGTAATCTTGGTCGAGAACACATAAACTACTTTATTACAGGAAAAGAACTATAATACCACATAGGAACAGTTATATTTGGATGGTGGGTGCTCAAAACACATGACAGGTAGAAAAGCTAATTAAAAAGACTTCAAAGCAATGCTTGGACCAAAAGTCATATTTGGAGACTCCAACTGTGGGCAGACAGAGGGCTATGACAATGTCAAAGTTGGAGGAGTTACCTTCAGGAAGGTAGCTTATGTGAGTGGTCTTAAGCATAACCATATCTCCATCAATCAACTATGTGATGAAGGTTATCAGGTATCTTTTAACAAATCTTTATGTTCTATTACATCTAATACTAAAAAATTGCATTAACTAGGGTTAGACAAGGTAACATATACTTAATTAATTTTAAATCTGCTAAATCAGAAATATGTTTTTTTAACCAAATAAGTAAAATAAGTGAACTTTGGCATAAAATATTGGGACATATAAACCTTAGAACAATTGCAAAATTATCTAAGGACAACCTTGTCAGAGGACTACCTTCTGGTTCTTACAAGAACGAAGGACTTTGCAGGCCTTGTCAATTAGCTAAGCAAATTAAAAATAGTTTTAAATCCATATCTAAAAGTGATTCACCCAGAATTTTATATTTGCTACATATGGACCTTTTTGGACCTATTGCAATACAAAGTTTGGGAGGAAAGTCATACACTTTAGTTATTGTAGATGATTTCTCTAGATTCACTTGGGTGTTCTTTCTTAGAAACAAGTCAGATACTTTCAAAGTTCTTACAGACTGTTGAAGCCAAAAATTGACCTCTGTGCAGTTCGGGGTCCCAAAAGAGGGGTGACCTCACACTTACTATACTCAGGAGAACGTCACAAGCCAAAAGCTCAAAAAGCTAGGAACAGACCCTCGGCTCTAGCGCGGAGGTCTCACCTCACACCCGGAAGACCTTTGAAGTCTCACCCTCCCTAGCCAATGTTGAGCTAGATTCCTTGGAGGAAGAAAGCAAATAGATTTTTTGTGGCTAAGATCCAATGCCCTCGAAGGCATCCTCAAGGGTCTATTTATAGTTTTCCCAATCTCATGGACAAAAAGGTCAGAAATACCCCTACAACAAATAGGCCTTGGGCCAATAGAAAACAACCACACCGAGGGGCAAAGATGTATTTCCACCCCCAGGGGTACAATGGTAAAAACACGGCCAAAAGAGGTTCGGGGGGAAAAGGAGGCTAAACCATCCCCCTCACCTTCCCCGGACGCCTGAGGTGAGTGGGGGTTAAAACACCCCACTCCTCCTCCACACTGGGGCCGAGCAAGCGAGCGAATCCCGAAGAACTGGGGAGCAGGGGGCAGGGGCGATACCCCGGCCCCCGGTCAGTCTCGCACCGCCAGGCCGCGGGGTAGGGGTGAGACCCCGGCCCCCGGCCGGTCTCTCCCCGCCAGGCCACGGGGAAGGGGCGGTACACCGGCTCCCGGCCGGTATCACCCCGCTAGGACGTGGGGTAGGGTCGAGACATCGACCCCCGGCCGGTATCGCCCTGCCAAGCCTCAGGGCAGAGGCGAGACCCCGACCCCCGGCCGGTCTCACCCCACTAGGTCGTGGGGCAGGGGTGTGACCGTGGCACCCGGCCGGTCTCGCCCCGCCAGACCGCGGAGTAGGGGCGAGACCCCGGCCCCCTGCCGGTCTCACTCTGCCAGGCCACGGGGCAGGGGTGAGAGACCGGCTCTCGGCCGATCTCTCCCGCTAGGCTGCGGGGCAGGGGTGAGACCCCGGCTCAGGCCGGTCTCGCCCCGCCAGGCCACGGAATAGGTGCGAGACCCCAGTCCTCGGCCGGTCTCGCCCCGCCAGGCCGCAGAATAGGGGCGAGACCCCGGCCCCCGGCTGGTCTCGCCCCGCCAGGCCGCGGAGCAGGGGCGAGACCCCAGCCTCTGGCCGATCCCGCTGCTCCCACCTCGCACTTAGCCAGCTAGGGGCGGGTGTCAGCCAACTTGCCGCACCCGCGCCTCCTAAAAAAAAGAAGGGGGGAGGCAAATTTTTCCTCCCCCTATTAGTATATTCTAAGGGCTATGGCTAAATTGGACACCAAGAGTGCAAACCATTCCAAAAGCTTAAAAATACAAAGTTGGTCTCGCGCCTGTCGTGGGGACCCCACTCTACAATTACGGGGTTGTACACGATCCCCGCTCTTTTCGAGGTTGGCACAAGCTCGGAAATAAAACCCAACGTATTTGCTGAGTGACCTTCTTAGAGCCGAAAATAATTGGCCTCCCCGAGGAGTCAACCTGTCAAGCCAGCTAATGGGAGCCTGGGTGACGAGACGGCCTCGGGGTAAAAAACAATTGGACTCCCCGAGGGGTCAACCTGTCAAGCCACCTAATGGGAGCCCGGGTGACGAGACGGCCTCAGGGTAGGGAAGACTCGGCCTCCCCAAGGGGTCAACCTGTCAAGCCAGCAAATGGGAGCCTGTGTGATGAGATGGCCTTAAGGTCAAAACACTCGACCTCCCCGAGGGGTCAACCTATCAAGCCAGCTAACGGGAGCCTGGGTTATGAGACGGCCTCGGGGTAAAAAACACTCGGCCTCCCCGAGGGGTCAACCTGTCAAGCCAGCTAATGGGAGCCTAGGTGATGAGACAGCCTCGAGGTAGGGAAGACTCGGCCACCCCGAGGGATCAACCTATCATGCCAGCTAATGGGAGCCTGGGTGATAAGACGGCCTCGGGGTAGGGAAGACTCGACCTCCCCGAGGGGTCAACCTGTCAAGCCAGCTAATGGGAGCCTGGGTGACGAGACGGCCTCGGGGTAAAAACACTCGGCCTCCCCGAGGGGTCAGGGGCATCCATGAGAGGTACCACTAGCCCTGCTAGCTAGCGAGAGCCTGGCAGCAGGGCCGTCTCGGAATAAAGAGGATCTTACTCTCCCCGAGGCACATTCGACCCAAGCAGCTAGTGAGAGCCTGGATGAGGAGATCCTCTCGGGGGTGGGACTTGCTCTCCCCGAGGCACATTCGACCCAACCAGCTAGTGAGAGCCTGGATGAGGAGATCCTCTCGGGGGTGGGACTTGCTCTCCCCAAGGCACATTTGACCCAACCAGCTAGTGAGAGCCTGGATGAGGAGATCCTCTCAGGGGTGGGGCTTTCTCTCCCTAAGGCACATTCAACCCAACCAGCTAGTGAGAGCCGGGATGAGGAGATCCTCTCGGGGGTGGGGCTTGCCATCCCCGAGGCACATTCGACCCAACCAGCTAGTGAGAGCCTGGATGAGGAGATCCTCTCGGGGGTGGGGCTTGCTCTCCCTGAGGAACATTCGACCCAACCAGCTAGTGAGAGCATGGATGAGGAGATCCTCTCGGGGGTGGGAAACTAGGTGTGTCACTTGAACTCTACCAAATCCAACATCCTCAAACGGGGAAAAATTTGGGTTACATGATCCCCTGACCCAGTCGATCGGGAGTAGAGCTTGTTACAAGATAAGAAAGAGTGAAAGACTTCACTAAGGCGAGGCTTCTTCAAGGGGCCTGGGCATGACGACCGTCATCCGCTTCCTTCTCATCGGACACTTCCATCCTGCTCAGGCACTCCATGATCTTCTCCATCTCCTCCACCCTGGCCAACCAAGAGATGGTGTTGATGGTCGTGACATAATACTGCTTTGCCATCCTGGAGTCTCCCTTGACTCTGACCTGTATCCCTCCTGAGCTGAACTTGAGGCACTGGTGGAATGATGACGACACACAACGGAAGGCGCTGATGAGGGGCCTTCCAAAGATGGCGTTGTAGCTGCTTGGAGCGTCAACAATGAAGAACCGGCAGTTCCTTGAAGTCCCCCTCCCCAATTTTACTTGGAGTCCTACTACACCCTCTACCTCCTTACTATACCCTGAATATCCGAACAGGGTTCCGTCGATGCCAACACCCTACTTGGCTCTACCTTCATCTCGTCAAACGCCTTCTTAAAAATGATGTTGACGGAGCTTCCGTTGTCAACCAAGATCCGGGAGATGGTGTAGCCTTCGATGGATGTCTAGATGACCAGCGCATTGTAAAATAGATCCTCATGATCTGGCATGTCCTTCATTGAGAAGGTGATCCTTTCCTCTGGGGGAGGGGTCTGGGATGTTGAAGGGACGCTCTGTCGGTACATGACAGGGAGGCTTGCCTTCCGAGTGGCCTCAGTCCCTACTCCACTGTGGGTCACTCCTATACCTCCTCGGGTGGTGTACGGGAGACCGTGATACGTGCTTGACTACACTAATGGAAACTATCGTCACAAAGCATAAAAGCAAGATAGGAGGGCTCCAACCAAAAGCAAATGAAAAGGGGGTCGGGTTGGCTCCCAAATCGGAATGATAAAATCAATATAGAAGATTCCAGCCGGACTAGATACAATGTCCTTAAGACCACCTCTCCAACAAGCACACAACTCGCCGCACCTACACAAGCATCTGTTGTACCAACTTGAGTCGTTTCAAATGCAGCAATAATTAATTTCGGAACAGCAGCAAACTTCAAATGGCGGTCGAGTTCTAGTTGAGATTAATTCCCTTGTTGACACAAAGTGTTCCAATCTTGGAGAGCAAGTCAAGGCTACGCCAAGTCTCGCTCCCACAATGGATCTTCCCAATCCGGAATACAAGAGATTCAATAACAACGAAGCTGGATCATATTTTGCAAGCGATGTATTTTAAAATCACGGAAAAGACAGTTCGCAGAAGTCTCTATAAACTCAAAGCAAGAATCACTAAAGATGAAGAGATTACCCAACCAAGAACATCAATCACATAAGATAGGTGGGAGATTCACTCTCTCCACAGAACCACCGGCGTCACACCGAATAGGGCTGCAATCCTTCTTCCTCGGAGTCGCACCGAAGGAAGCCACGCCGGCGTCGCACCGAAGAGGGGAGGAAGGAAGCAAGGGGGGTGGCGTCACACCACAAGGCCGGCGGCTTGGAGTCTCTCCTTGGCCGAATTTTTCCTAGGGAGTTTCTTTGGATTCAAATTCTTCTTCTTCTCTCTTAATTCTCATAAACAGGTCTCCTTATATAGGAGTTACAAGCACATAGGAGTTACAACAAGCCCTTAACCATCCATGTTGGAGATGTAATCTCATCCATCCATATGGTTAAGTACACACCACAAACTATGAAATGTCCAAAAATAAAAATTACATAACATTTATGAATATAAAATTATCATCCAAACATGGAATAATTTTATATTCATCAATATAAAATAAAAGTGCATGAAATAACGTAATTTATTATTCATGCGGATTTAGCACGCCGTGAGCGGAGGTTGTAACACGGTCTTCCTTCAGCATCATCACGGCACCTAAGATCTTTGTGTCGTTGTGCCTCGGCAACTTGGTCATCATCAAGTAGTGGCGGAGGGGCCACGACATCAATCCTCTCCCACTCAAAATCACGTATCTCCGATGCGTGGGCCGAGAGATAGCGGCGGAGTAGCTCGGCATCCAAACGTTGAAGCTCTGTCGCGAGTACCCATGAGTCGTCTGAAGGGGGACGGTGATGCCAACGGATGAGGAAGCGATAGGTAGCACCATCTGGAGTAGTAAGTTGCTCAGCAGCAAGTCTTATATCTGGAGTGAGAAATGTCTTGGGAAACCTGGGAAACATGTCAGTAATAGGAAAAAAGAAGACAACGTACCATCCGATGTTATACCTGTGCGGACCGAAAGAGAGAGATAATCCGAACTACCACTCCCCAACCCATTAGAAATTTTAGTGGAGGGAGAAGAAGACAAAGAATTCAACTCAGGTGGAGGCAAAACAAACAGCGTCAAATCTGAGACATTAAAAATAGGGGAGATACCCCAATCAGCTGGCAAATCCAACACGAAAGCATTGTCACCTAGCTTCTTTATAATCCGAAAAGTGTCGGCGCGCTTTGGTGCTAACTTTTTAACGGTGCCAAATGGCAAGCGTTCGGGAACTAACCAGACTAGGACTAAATCGCCGACTTTGAAGTGCGACACCCTCCTATGTAGATTAACGTGCGTCTGATAAGACTCGTATTGAGCAGTCAAGGTAGCTCGTATACGTGCATGTAGGTCATGAATATGTTGGGTGAAGGATTGTGCAAACTGACTTGTCTTGTATGTTGGGGGCAACAGAACCAAGTCAAGAGTCACAGGGGCCTTGTAACCGTGAACAATCTCGTTTGGAGACAGATCGGTGGAACGATTTTTGGAATTATTATAGGCCAACTAGGCGTGGGGAAGAAGAAGATCACATGTACCTTTGGGATCGCTCACTAGGCATCTAAGAAGGCTTCCCAAGCTCCGATTGACCACCTCCGTTTGCCTATCGGTCTGAGGGTGATAGGCGGAGGAAAATAATAACTTGGTACCCATTAAGACCCAAAGTGTTTTCCAGAAATAGCTCGTATACTTAACATCTCTATCCGAGACTATTGTCTTCGACACTCCCCGGTGACTAACTACTTCTTTAAAATACAATTTTACAATATGAGATGCGTCGTTGGTTCTAGCACACAGGATAAAGAATGCCATTTTAGATAACCTATCCATAACGACAAGAATGGAGTCATGATGACGCAAAGTAGTTGGTAGGCATAAGACAAAGTCCATGCTCATGTCTTCATATGGCGTAGAAGATATAGGCAAGGGCGTATATAATCCTACATTAGTTTTGGTGCCCTTGGATACCTGACAGGTACGACGACTACTAACTGTTGGGTACATTGGAAAATGTGTACCAGATTTGAAGAAGCGTCACCTTACTCAATGATATACATCAAGGTGTATTTGATGTTGTTTTGAGTTTTTTTGTGCAGGTTAAGTAAATGCAAGAATGCAGGAAAAATTTCTAAGACCATATGTCGACACCAGAAGAAGCTGTGTCGACACTTATGAAGGCTTGTGTCGACACTGGAGAAAAGCTGTGTCGACACATGGAGTTAATTGTGTCGACACTTGAAAAGGCTGTGTCGACACCTGAAGAAACTGTGTCAACATACAGAAGCAGTGTCGACATACAGAGAAGCTTAGTCGACATCAACTGTGTCGACACACAAAGGCAGTGTCGACGTACAGAAGACTTAGTCGACATCAAATGTGTCGACACACAGAGGCAGTGTCGACACACAGAAGACTTTGTCGACATCAACTGAGTCGACACACAGAAGCAATGTCGACACACAGAACTTATGTCGACACACAGCAGAGTTTCAACAATGTTAAAGAGAAGAAGTGATTGTGTCGACACACAGAATTAGTGTCGATACATTCTACAGATGTTGTGTCGAGAAGTAGTGTCAACACCAAGGAAGCTGTGTCGACACCATCAAGGCTTGTGTCGACACTTAGTCTACTTGTGTCGATGCATGATGAAGTTCAGTCTTTACACTTTGCTGACAGAGATAAAGTTTCAATAAGAGACTGTAAGACTTGACAGCTGTCATTACCCATCATTCTACTGAACTGTCAGAGCTGTCAGAAGTTTGTTAGAAACCGGATCAACCGGTTACCATGGAGGAAGTCTATATAACGGCATTCTTCATCAATAGAAAGTGACGACTGATAAAAAAGAAACTAATGAAGTGTGTCTGATATACAGAAAAGAATATACACATACAGTTACATAGAAAAAGAGAAGAAGATTTTCGTCAGAAGATCTAAGAAGAAACTGGAGAGAGAGAGCTCCATCTATAGAAGTGAAGAAAGGGACTTAAATTAACAAGTCCCTCAGGTACAGATCCTGAACCAGTCTGCTAAGAAGGATTCAGATTGAGATCTGAATTTCAAGAAAGAAGTTGATTAAAGATCAACTTCGAAGGAGTTCAACCCTACTGAGTTCAGATTCAAGAAGCTTTGAAGAAAGCTAAGAGTGGTTGTTCTCAGCCATCAGATTCTTCTAAGAACTGATCAAGAAGCCATCCATCCTTTCTCTCTCTACTAGGGTGGTGGTATATTACAAACTTAAATCAATTTTCTGTAGAAACTTTATAAGATTTGAGTTGTAAGTCTGTGTTTATAAAGGCTGAGTTGTAGGAGATTTAGATCTCTTAGTGGTAGGGTTGTGAGCCTGAGTTGTAGGAGATTGTGATAATTGAGTTATAGGCCTTGTAGAAGGCTGAGGTAGGGCAGATTGCCTGAGTTGTAGGAGTGTGGACTCACTCTGAGTTGTAGGATCCTAGTTTGGGTTCTGAGCTGTAAGATCTGCGGATCTGAGGTGAAGAGAAGAAGTTAGGCTGAATCTAGCACACTGCTAGATAGGCGAAGGGGAAAGTGGATGTACCCAGATCTTGGGGAACCACTATAAAAACTATATGCAATCTGTGATTGTGTGATTTTGTGAATTATGTGTTGTGTTAGCTGTATAATTAACTGCTTCTAAGTAATTAACTGAATAGATATTCTGCCTTAAAAAGAAAAAAGGGATTACACCGATTCACCCCCCTCTCTAGGTGTTTATGCACTAATTCTTTCAAGTGGTATCAGCGGGAGGTTCCTCAAAAGGTAGACTTAACAGTCTGAGTGAGATCTGTAAGGCAGAAATAAGTTCAAGAAAATGGGTTCAGGAGAAAACCATAAAGAACTTGGTGCAATGAAATTGCCTATTTGCAGGAAGGAGATATTTGGAATATGTAAGGAAAGGGTCAGATTATTTATGGAGGCATATGATTCTAGAATTTACATAACAGTTAAGGAAGGACCATATGTTCCTGAAAGTGCAGGTTAGATCTAAAATACTCTAGAGGGGGGTGAATAGAGTATTGTGCTTACTTCAAATATTTTACAACTTTTGTTGTAAACCTAGATGAACAGGTCAGCAAATAAAATAAACTAAGCACAGCAACCTAGCAATCACAGAACAACACAGCCAAAACAAAAATAAAGGGCAACCAGACGACACAAGAAATTTTATAGTGGTTCCCCAACCTGGGTACATCCACTCTTCTACCACCCTGGTAGGAATCCACTCAGGTTTTTGATCAGGTGCCTGACACCAATGAGCTTTTGTTCAGGTGCTCAAAAACCAAAACCTCAAGTCTTTTAGAAGGAGACTTGCAACCAGAATAATTTTGAAGGGGATTAAAACCATGTACAGGAATTCGAAATAAGGGTGATGGGGTCTTCTCTTTCTCAATATCAACTGAGAAGACTTGTGGATTGATTGTAGCAGATTTTTCCCCCCCTGAGATCTTGAATTAATCAGGAATGTTGGAGCACTACTTCAGGGTGATAGGTCTTCAAAGACTTAAAGTGCCTGGACAAGAAATTGTTCAGGAACTTCTTTGACAGATGGAAACTTGTTGTCCTTTGAAGTTATCCTGCAGAGTTGAAGGAAGAAGACTCTTGATAGTATTTGATTGTTCTTCTTCTCCTTCTTGAATATGTTCTCTGGTCAGGATGATTGCAGTAGAACTTTTTGATTTGAGTATGATTGTTCTGCTATGCAATCTGAGTGTCTGTTTGATTGTCTGTATTGCTTGCTGTTATGCTCTGTTACTACTTCATTCTATTCTCTTCTATTCTGTCTTTTCTGACTGAGGAACATTCAAAATTTGAATGTTGAGCAGTAATTGTAGTCGGCCTTGGAATGAAGCAGTAATTAATAATTTCCACAACTGTCCCATGGAAAAATGGCATGTGATAATCCAAGATTAATGTGCGTTCCAACGGTAACATTCCGAGAAGATCTGGCATTAATTGATCAGGAATCATTGCCAAGAAACGGGTCGGGAAAACTGAAGAAGACCTAGTCTGGAATCGTCGACCGAAGAACACAATTCGTCGAGCTGAGTTTGAGTTCGTCGAGCTGAGCTTGAGTTCGTCGAGCTGAGCTTGAGTTCATCGAGCTGAGCTTGAGTGAGTTCGTCGACCAGATAATATTCATTCTTCGAATAGACAATCTTCATTCGTCGAGCTGAGAACCATCCTTCGTCGAGCTGATAATTATCACTGTCAGACAGTATTCGTCGAACTGAGTTCCAAATTTGTCGAGCTCAGAATCTAATTCATCGACCACAGCTTGAAGCTGGACTTAGAAAAATTCTGAAGTTGTCCTAACTTTAGCTTGATGTAGAAACTAAGAGTTTGTCGAACAGAGAACTAAGATCATCGAGCTCAGCACTAAGAATTGTCTCACGATCGTCGAGCGCAGAACTCCTTTCGTCGAGCTGAGTTCGACGAACAACGAACTCATTTCACTTAGTCTTGAAATCCTCTAAGTCTGGAGTTTCTGATGGTCTTGATGAAGGCTGGTCCATCTGATGTTGAACCTACGGACTTGGCCTAGACTCTAAGACACAAACTTGACCCTGGCTATACAAGATGGGTCACATCCTAAGCCAGTGAACCTAGCCCAAATCAACTAGGGATCCAACAATCTCCCCCTATTTGGGTGAGGTCACTAACAGAGACTCAAAACAAAAACAAACAGATAAACAAAGCAAGAAAAGAGATATATCTGGCAGAGAATTACCAACACATGCAGCAGATATATATATACTCAGCTTTGTTTAAACAGATAGCATAGTTTGAAAAACAAAAACAGACAGAAATAAAAACAACAATAAAGATTACTTCTTTTGCTTTTTCTGCTTGGATCTGTCTTCTGCTGTCTGCTCACCTGACTTTTTTGAAAATGATTTCTCTGTTAGGATCTGAAGCCTGAGCCTTTGTCATAGTCATATCAGCTGCCCCAATAATGTTCAATGATGTAGCTCTGGGGACAACTGCTTCTGGATGTAGATTCATATAATCATCAACATTAAACAATTTATTACCTTTGTCAAACCTTTTCAGCTCTTCCTTTCTATACTTTGACATTATTGTGAATCCTGAAATATCTTTTCCTTCAGCCGTGGCTTTATTGATTAAAGATAGTCCAATTAATTCCTGATATCTAGCCATTCTTGCAGTATTTGCAGTTTCAGGATCTTCAAATGGAATTGGAGGAGAGTAAGGCCTTTTTGGAATGTCAGCTTGTTGTACTTCAGAGATTTGTTGCTTTTGCTGTTGATGCTGTTGTTGACTACCTGAGGATGGCTGCCTCTGCTGACTGCTTCCAGATGATATCCCAGACTGTCTCTGATATGTTTGCATGGGGGCAGATCTCTGGGAGCTAGAGCCAGAGGCACCAGCTGCTGGAGGAGGAGGAGGAGGTGGATCCTCTCTGAATCTGTGCACTGGAGGAGGGGAATATCTCCTACTTCTCTTTCTTTCCTTCTGCTGGTTCTTGGATAGCCACATCCATGCAGGCATTCCCTTGTAAGGTGCAATATTGTGCAGAATATAATAAGGGGTGTCAGCAGTGGGATTTGGCTTGGGAGCTGGAGGAGGAGGGGCCTTCCTTTTCTTAGACAACATTTTGTTTTTCTTACTGGCAGCATCTTTATCTGAGTCATCATCATCATCATCTTCTTCATCATCACTGTCAGAACCCTGAGGGTTGTCATACAAGGCATTCAAAGCTTTTAAAGCTTTATCAGGAATAACAGCCTTTTCTGTAGAAGCAGGGGCAGAAGTTGAGGATTCTGGAACTGGAGTTTCATCAACAATAGAAGAGGTAACTGTACAGGAATCAGAAATGATAGAGACAGAGATTTCAGCTGCTGCCGTGTTTTCTTCTTCAATGTCAGCTAGAATTAGCTCATCCAAATCAGGCATGGTAGAGTCATCCATGACAAAGCTTGGGGCTGAGATATCTTTTGGAATGACTTCTGGACTGTGTACAGAGATTGAAGCTCAGATAGCAAAATTGTCACAGAGTTGCTTAGCAACTGCTGGACTTACTGGGGAGGTGTAGGGTACAATAGCCAAATGTGGCTTAGCAGAGGGTAACTGTACAAAAATAATATCAAAATTTTTCAACAAAGCAGACAAATTAACTATGGGATTTAACTGGAAATCACCAACAGGTTTTATTTACTCAACTGACTCATCCAAATCAATGTCAGTGTCCATAAAATGAATTAATTCAATCATCTCAGAATCAAAATCTATCAAAATTTCTACATCTTCAACTGAATTTGCATCTGCTATAGAGGGAACTACTGCTGTGACTGCTGCTGCTGCTGCATCTGCATCTGCTGCAACTTCATCATTGAGCATCTCCCCCTACCTAGGTTCAGGAGAACCTGGAGCCAGGCCCCTGGATGGAGAGGGGACAGCAGATAGGGCAAAAATCTGGGCATACAAAGAAATGATGGAGGTCACAAGAGGTGTAATAGCCTCTTGGATAAGAGATTTGATGAGGGGAGTGAGCAAAGATATGATGGTAGATGTATCAAATAGGGAAGGGGAAAAGGATGGAATGACATGAGTGGATGGAGATGAAGATGTAATGTTGGCATTTGGCATGACAGAGACTGTGGGTATGTTGTAAGATGGAATGAAGGATAAGTGGGGGGGTGAAGAGGAGACTGAGGAGGTGTAGGGATATGTGTCTCATGAGGGGAAGCTGAAGGTATTGGAATATTGGTGATGTACAGAGGTGGAGATGGAGGTGGAGTAGTCATAGAGGTATGCTGTGGTGATGGAGAAACATCAGTGGGGGAAGTTGGAGGAATTTGAAGAGAGGTTAATGATGGAAGATGAGTTGCTGGAGGAGGTTGTGGAGATGGAATGACCTCTTCAGCATGGAGGGGAGTGGCCTTTACAGCCCTGGTGCTCTCAGAAGTTTGAATGGAAGAGTAAGAAGCCTTTGAGGGCCTGGAGATAGTCCTCTCCCATCTGCCAAACAGAGCGCATGTGAGGCGCTTGCTGGCATTTATGAACATGGTCGGGGAGACCATGCATTCACCAGCCTTCTCTTTGAGGAAGATTCCCAAAATTCTGCCGAAACAGACCTCCTTCTTTCTATTCTTTTTTTTTATCAACTCAAAGAATATTGTGCCCCAATTAACATGTCGCTTGTTAACCACTGCTCACATCACAAGGAATTGGCAGCGGGTGATGTAGTCGTGCGCTGAGTGCTTTCCCATTAGCACTTTCCCTACAATGTCCGCCAGAAACTAGTACGCGGCAGATAGTTGCTTCTTCAACATCTTGTTAGGGTTGCTTCCTGAAAAACCCATTAGCTTCAGCATATCACCAAACTCTTCAGAGTCCATGTCCATGTTATCTTCTCCATTTACTAAGCCAAAAATCTCAGACAGAATTGCGGGAGATAGGGAAACAGCAGTACTCTCGATAGTTCCGGTCAAAATATCATCCTCAGAAACAGGCGATGTATACAGCCATTCTCTGATTTCAGTTGAGTGCAGTTTAATTCGCCTGATCATGCAATCCTTTAGATGAAGTTCTTCTAGCAGTTCCAAGATATAGAGAAAGATGGGGTTAGAATGTTGAAACGAATCGAAGTCCATATCGAAACCAGTATCAAATTTCATTGCAGCGAGGGTGCTTGCTAGGATCGCCATTGATGACCTACAAGAAAATCTCAGAGAAAAATGGCGATCAAGTGAAAAAGAACTGAAAGCGTGGGACGGAGGTCGAAGAAAACCTAGATATAAGATTTTCAGAATATGAATCGACAATCTCCGTTCCATGAAAAAGAGAAATTCTTCGAACTGAGCTCGACGAAATAAATTACAGGCAGATAATTCGTCGATCTCATCCAGAAGAATCGAAAACAGTTCGTCGAACTCCGTTCGACGAAATATCTTCTGAAGCAAAGTTTGTCGATCTCCGGTCAAAGAAAATTGTTTCCACACACAGAGAATTCGTCGATCTCCGTTCGACGAAAATCTCTCAAACTTTCCTTAATTCATCGAACTTCGTTCGACGAACTCTAGAAAATTCGTCGAATGCAGATAAAAACTAAGTTAACTCTTCTCCATTAATCATTCCCAGTTGATTTATAAAGAACAGATGAGTTTTCTCCTCCAAGGGATTGGTGAAAATATCTGCTCTCTGTAAATCAATAGGAATATGGATTAAGTTAATTTTCTTTTTGTCTACATTATCTCTAATGAAATGATGTCTTATTTCAATGTGTTTAGTCCTAGAATGGTGAACTTGATTATGTGCTATAGCAACAGCACTAGTATTATCAAAATAATGTTGAATTATTTAAGTTGACACCATAATCTAGTAGTTAGTTTTGTATCCATAGAATTTGTGAACAGCAGCTGCCAGCAGCTATGTATTCTGCTTCTGTAGTTGATGTAGACACAGATGTCTGCTTTTACAAAACCAGGAGACAAGTCTCATACCTAGGAACTGGCAAGTTTCAGAGGTACTTTTCCTGTCCACTCTGCATCCAGCATAGTCAGCATCTGAGTATCCAGTTAACTCAAACTTTGACTCTGTAGAATACCAGAGTCCTAGATTAGGGCAACTCTTTATATATCTCAAAATTCTTTTTAGGAAAATAAGGTGAGATTCTTTAGGGTTCACTTGGAACCTAACATAAAGGCATGTGGCAAACATTATGTCAGGTCTGCTAGCTATTAGGTATAATAGGGATCCAACAATTGCCCTATAATTTTTCTGATCTACAGGTTTCCCTGCTGCATCAGAATCCACAACAGCATTTGTAGCCATAGGTATTTTCATTCCTGAAGCATCACCCATCCCAAACTTCTTAATAAGCTCTTTAGCATACTTAGCTTGGGAGAGGAAGATATTTGCGAGCTGCTTCACTTGGAGACCAAGAAAGTAGGAAAGCTCACCCATGCTACTCATCTCAAACTTAGAATGCATGAGGTCAGCAAATCTCTTGCACAATTTGGGATCAGTAGACCCAAAAATAATGTCATCCACATATATTTGTACTAACAATATTTGGTCCTTATGATGTCTAGTGAAAATGGTTTTATCTATGGTTCCTCTTGTAAATTTATGCTCTAAAAGAAAGCTTGCTAAGGTCTCATACCAAGCTCTTGGAGCTTGCTTTAAACCATAGAGAGTTTTATGCAATTTAAATACAAAAGAGGGATAAGTTAGAGAGATAAAACATGGAGGTTGTTCTACATAAACCTCTTATTGAAGCACTCCATTCAAGAATGCATTCTTGACATCCATTTGGAAGACTTTAAATCTCTTGTGAGCTGCATAGGCAAGGAAGATTCTTATGGCCTCTAACCTTGCAACAAGAGCAAAGGTTTGTTCATAATCAATTCCTTCCTCTTGCTTGTAGCCTTGAGCAACAAGGCTAGCCTTATTTCTCACAATATTGCCTTGAGCATCCAACTTATTCCTGTAGACCCATTTGGTTCCTATAACTGGGTAGTTGTGGGGTCTTGGAACCAAATCCCAAACTCTACATCTCTCAAACTGATTTAGTTCCTCTTGCATTGCAATGATCCAGTGGGGATCTTGCTCTGCTTCATGGATGGTGAGAGGTTCAATTTGAGAGAGAAAATAGGCATGCATCAAGTCTTGGTTGAGTTGATGCCTTGTCTGTACACCTACTAAAATTTCTCCAATCACTTGAGAGTTGTGGTGATCTCTAAGTGTAACAAGATCAGTTGGTGGAGTTTGTTGAACAACAACTTCTGCAATTAATTCCTCTTGGGGAATGGTACTAGCTGTTGAGGGAAGTTCAGCCACTTCCTCTTGAATTTCTTCTTCACTATCTTCAGCAACCTGTGGAGTAGGATGGGTTGATACCTCGTGGGTAAGGTTTAGTCCATCCATAGACTCACACAGTGGTGGAACCTGCAAAAAGTCATTGGTATAAATCTCTTTCTCCTTATAATACATGTTAGCTTCATCAAAAGATACATGAACAGATTCTTCAATTTTAAGGGTGGATTTATTAAAAACCCTATAGGCCTTGCTTACTTGGGAATATCCTAGAAAAATCCCTTCTTCAGCCTTAGCCTCAAACTTTCTATTGTATCTCTTGTTATTTGTGTGAATGTAACAAATACAACCAAAAACTTTAAAGTATGTGATTTTAGATTTCAGCAACCCCATTTTGTTGGGGAGTTCTAGGAGCTGAGAAGCACTGCCTGATACCTTCCTTCTCACAGAACTCATGCATAAGAAAAGACTCAAACTCTGTGCCATGATCACTTCTGATCAATGCAACATGAGTAGAGAACTTAATCTGTATGGTCCTAAGTAAATCTGTAAGAACCTTGAATGTATCTGACTTAGCTCTCAGAAAGGCTACCCAACTGAATCTAGAGAAGTCATCAACAATCACTAAATTATAAGACTTCCCTCCTAGGCTTTGTACAGCAATGGGTCCAAATAGATCCACATGAAGCAAATACAATATCCTAGGTGAATCACTTTTATTAATGGATTTAAAACTAGTTTTGGTTTGCTTGCCTAATTGACAAGCCCTGCATAGGCTTTCCTTCTTGTAGGGGCCAGAAGGTAAACCTCTAACAAGGTTGTCTTTAGATAACCTAGATATATTCTTAAGATGTACATGTCCTAATCTTTTATGTCATAACTCATTTTGATTACTAGTAACATTCAGTAAGCAGATATCAGTTGTGGTAGATATAAAATCTAGTAGATATATGTTGCCTTGTCTAAGTTCAATTAAAACAGTTTTGTTATCATTATCAATAATAGAACAGGAAGTAGAGTTAAAGTGTACCTGATAACATTCATCACAAAATTGACTTATGCATATAAGGTTATGTTTAAGTCCTCTTACATATGTCACTTTCTTGAAAGTGACTGTCACAATCTTCACTGTCCCATATCCTTCTGATTGACCACTGTTGGAATCTCCAAAAATCACATTTGATCCTAGCTTGGGCTTGTAATTGGATAGATTGCCCTTGCTTCCTGTCACGTGTTTGGAGCAACCACTGTCCAAGTACCAGGTCTGACGCATCCTTGGACAGTTCTTCACCTGTACCTGCAAAGAAAAACAAAATTCAACTGTTCTTGACCCAGGTTACCTTGGGTCCTTTATTTGGTTGAAATGAAAAGCTAGAAATAACTGATAAAGCAGGTTGAGATTTATAACATAAGGGATGATATCTCCTAGGTGGAATAACCCAATCAGCTACTGGATTGAATGACTTATTAGCTGATTTAAAGTTTCTCTAAAAGAAATAGTTTAAGTTTGGTATTTCTTGGTTCGACGAATTGTTGTAAGTTCGTCGACCACATTTCGACGAATAGGGTTGAGATCGTCGATCTCTGCTCAGAGAATGACAGTAGTCATTTTCTGTGTCCCAAGTTCGTCGACCTCTGCTCGATGAACCATACACAGTTCGTCAATCGCAGTTAGACAAATTGTTATTACCAAAATTTGCGTTCAGCATTCGTCGATCTGGTTTCGACGAACTGGCTACATTTCGTCGATCTGAGTTCGACGAATGCTGCTGAACTTTGTTTTTATTTGCTGTTTTCAGATTTTTGTTTCTCTTGTCTATGGGTCTTGGATTGCTTTCTGACATTGGTTTGTCTATTAATTTTTCTTTTTCCCTTTGCAGAAATAAACTTGATGGGGGTGGAAAGTATATTTTTCTTAATTATGGGGGGTAAACTTGATGAAGCACCCAAGCCCAACTTGTCATTTAATCTGGCATTCACTGTGCTTGTAATGTCCATCAGCTTGATACTTATCCCATTGAGAGATTGCTCAAGTTGTTGGCCTCACATAATTCAGATTTTAGTTTAATTATTTGTTCATTAGCTAAGGTTAGTTGATCTGTTAATTTAATGTTTTTTGAATTTACAGATTCAAGACTTCCTAGTATTTCTCTAAGAGTTTTTATTTCCTTTTCTGAATTAATTAAGTCTAAGCACATAGATTTAAATTCAGTTTTAAATAAATCAGAACTAAAGTCAAAGCTAGAGATAACCTGATCTGGCTCTGAGTCTGAGGCAGCTTCATCTTCAGATTCTTCTTCTTATCCAGAGTTGCCCCTGGAGGCATCAATTGCCATTAGGTAGACCTCCTTGGATCTAGCTTCTTCCTCTTCTTCACTTGAACTGGAGGAAGATGTTTCTTCTTCAGTGTCACTCCAAGTCTCAGCAACAAATCCCTTATCTTTCTTTTTATATTTACTGGAGGAGGGTTTGCTGCTGTGTCTTCTCCTGGAATCCTTTTCTTTGTTCTTGTCCTTCTTCTAGTTTTCTGGACATTCTGAGATGTAATGTCCAGGATTTCTGCAACCAAAGCACACAACCTCCTTGGTTGGTGTCTTGTCATACTTGGGCTTATCATCCTGTCTGGATGATTTCCTTCTAAAATCCTTTCTTTCCATCTTGTAGAATATTTTGGCAAAGAGGCTCATGAGTTCTTCATTGGAAGTTGATGTCTCACTTTCTTCAGATGCTTTGAAGGCTATGTTGTGCTCCTTTCTAACTGGAGTTGTTGCCTTCTGTTCTGCTGCCTCTCTTGATTTTATCAGCTGCTCATAGGATTTTAACTTGCCTAATAGAGATTCAGTTGATATCTCATTGAGGCTTCTGGCTTCTTTGATTGGCCAGATTCTGGAGTCCCAAGAGATAGGGAAGCACATCAAAATCTTGTCATTCACCTCTGTCAAGGTGATGTCCTTGTCTAATGTTTTGAGCTCATTGATGATTGTGCTCAACCTGTTATACATGTCTGCCACTGATTCTGTCTCATCCTTTTTGAAGTTCTCATACAGGGAAATGAGACTGGATCTCCTGTCTTTTCTCTCATCTGCTGAGCTAGCTACAATTTGGTTAAGGGAGTCCCAAATGGCCTTGGCTGAGGTGCACTCAGCCACCTTCTGGAATATGTCATCTGACATAGTCTAAGTTAAGATATTCATTGCCTTAGCATCTGCCATCTTGGCTTTCTTGTAGGCTTCATTATTCTCTGGAGGAGGAACTGCAGTCATGTTTGTTGAGGTGCTTGTAGAAGCTGTTGGTGCTGGAGGTACTCCTGTCAAGATAACAGAAAAAATATCCTCATCAATAGAATTCATGTATAACCTGATTCTTTCCTTCTAGATGGCAAACTTGTTGAGATTTCACAATGGAGGTCTGATGCTTACATAATCATTGTTTTGAGCCATGTCTGTGATGAAATAAATCTAATAACAAAATCAAACCAAACAGATCTAACAAGAGGGATCTTTGTGGTTCAGGTGTTAGTCTGTACAACCACTAAGGTATGGTATTTTAACCAACCTTGCTTTGATACCAATTGAAAGTGCAGGTTAGATCTGAATACTCTAGAGGGGGGGTGAATAGAGTATTGTACTTACTTCAAACTTTTTACAACTTTTGTTGTAAACATAGGTGAATAGGTCAGGAAATAAAATAAACTAAGCACAACAACCTAGCAATCACAGAACAACACAGCCAAAACAAAAATAAAGGGCAACCAGACGACACAAGAAATTTTATAGTGGTTCCCCAACCAGGGTACATCCACTCTTCTACCACCCTGGTAGGAATCCACTGAGGTTTTTGATCAGGTGCCTGAGACAAATGGGCTTTTTTTCAGGTGCTCAAAAACCAAAACCTCAAGTCTTCTGGAAGGAGACTTGCAACTAGAATAATTTTGAAGGGAATTAAAACCCTGTACAGGAATTGGAAATAAGGGTGATGGGGTCTTCTCTTTCTCAATATCAATTGAGAAGCCTTGTGGATTGATTGTAGCGGATTTTGCTCCCCCTGAGATCTTGAATTATTCAGGAATACTGAAGCACTGCTTCAGGGTGATAGGTCTTCAAAGACCTAAAGTGCCTGGACGAGAAATTGTTCAGGAACTTCTTTGACAGATGGAAACTTGTTGTCCTTTGAAGTTATCCTACAGAGTTGAAGGAAGAAGACTCTTGATAGTATTTGATTGTTCTTCTTCTCCTTCTTGAATATGTTCTCTGGTCAGGCTGATTGCAGTAAAACTTTTTAATTTGAGTATGATTATTCTTCTATGCAATCTGAGTGTCTGTCTGATTATCTGTATTGCTTGCTATTATTCTCTGTTACTGCTTCATTCTATTCTCTTCTGTTCTGTCTTTTCTGACTGAGGAACATTCAAAATTTGAATGTTGAGCAGTAATTGCAGTCGGCCTTGGAAGGAAGCGACAATTAATAATTTCCCCAACTGTCCCATGGAAAAACGGCATGTGATAATCTAAGATTAATGCGCGTTCCAACGGTAACATTCCGAGAAGATATGACATTAATTGCTCAGGAATCATCGCCAAGAAACGGGTCAGGAAAACTGAACAAGACCTAGTCTGGAATCGTCGACCGAAGAACACAATTCGTCGAGCAGAGTTTGAGTTCGTCGAGCTGAGCTTGAGTTCGTCGAGCTGAGCTTGAGTTCGTCGAGCTGAGCTTAATTGAGTTCGTCGAACAGACAACCTTCATTCGTCAAACAGACAATCTTCATTCGTCGAGCTGAGAACCATCATTCGTTGAGCTGATAATTATCACTGTCAGACAGTATTCGTCAAACTGAGTTCAAAATTCGTCGAGCTCAGAATCTAATTTGTCGACCACAGCTTGAAGCTGGACTTAGAAAAATTCTGAAGTTATCCTGACTTTAGCTTGATGTAGAAACTGAGAGTTCGTCGAACAGAGAACTAAGATCGTCGAGCTCAGCACTAAGAATTGTCTCACGATCGCCGAGCGCAGAACTCCTTTCGTCGAGCTGAGTTCGACGAACGTCGAACTCATTTCACTTAGTCTTGAAATCCTCTAAGTCTGGAGTTTCTGATGGTCTTGATGAAGGCTGGTCCATCTGATATTGAACCTAAGGACTTGACCTAGACTCTAAGACACAAACTTGACCCTAGCTATACATGATGGGTCACATCCTAAGTCAGTGAACCTAGCCCAAATCAACTAGGGATCAATAATTCCTATGAAGATTTTTGTTCTTGATGCCAATCAAAGAATTCCAAAGGATTTTTCTGAGATGACTAAAGATGAGATCATCTTGGCAACAATGGATAAAAGAGCACAAAATATTATAGTAAGTGTTATTGATGATTCAACATTCCAGAATCTAATTCACTACAACATCTCCAAGGAGATGTGGGACACATTGATTGTCTACATGGAGGGTTCTGAAGAGGTTAGGCAAGACATAAAGTCTATGGTTAATCAAGAATATGAGAGTTTCAGACAAGCCAAGTCTGAAAATATAACTGAATGTTATAAGAAGTTCTATAGGATTGTCAATGAACTCATGTCTTATGGAAGAATATTCAGTACTTATGAGTTGAATGATAAATTCCTTAGGTCTTTGACTAATAATTGGGATACAAAGATCTGTGCCATAAGGGAAGTGGCCAGATTGGATGAGATTTCTCCTCCAACACTATTTGGAAAATTGTTGTCTTATGAGATGCAACTATTAGCCAGAAAGGAGGAAGAGAAAAATACCAAGGGTGACTATAGAGAAAAGTATGTGGCCTTCAAGGTAGAAGCCATAAGGAAGAATAAGAGAATGTCTCCATCATCTCCTAAGAAGGATGCAGAAGTGTTTTCAAAAAATTCTGATAATCACAGTATAGATAGCAGTAATTCTGATGAAGACTTTGTAGCATTCACAAGGCAGTTCCGGAGGTTTTTAAAGAAGAATCAGTGGAAATCTAATCCATCCTCATCTCAGTCCAAGGATGACTATTATCAGAAGAAGAAATCATCTAGGAAGGACAGGAATGGGACAAAGCCTGACAAGTCAAATATATCCAAGATCATATGTTATTGCTGCAACAAAGTTGGACATGTTGAGGCTGAATGTCCAGACAAAAGGAAGGAGTCAGCTAATAGAAAGAAGTCTCAGCACAAGAGCAAGAAGGAGAAATCCTTCGTTGCAGAGAAAGAGAAAAGTTTGACAGATCAATCAACTTCAGAGTCTTAATCTGAGGCTGAGTCATATATTGGTCTGTTTGTAGAAGAAGAGGATGAGTTTATGCAATTACTGGACTCTATCTATGACCAGGAAGACCATCAGTGCAAAGGACTGATGGATGTATGTGAAGAAGACAAGTGTCAGGATCAGTCTGGCCCCAGTAAGGTAAAATGTGTATCTGTAGATTCTGATTACTTCACTGGGTCAGAATCAGATTCATCTCTATCAAGAGATGAAGATGGGTCTGATTTTGAATGAGATATTCATCAGCTGATAGATGAATATGGGGATTTGTTGCAGGCACTCAAGAGAAGCAAAAACCTGGCCAAAAATCAGGCTAAGGAAATTGCAGCTCTTAAGTTGGTTGTATCAGATTCAGAGAAGCTGCTGGATCAAAAGATGAATGAGATTGTAAAATTGAAGAACATAACTGTTATTCAAATGGGAACAATCACATTCAAGAATGATCAGATTAAAAGTCTGGAAAATAGACTTCAGAAAGAGAAGGAGATTGTGTCTAGTTTATCTAAGCCCAAATCTATCCTACCCTTAATAGATGACTTTGTGTCACAAAAGGGTAAGGAAGGAATAGGATTTAAGGAAACTGCATGGGCTTCATAGTCCAATAAGAAAGGCAAAGCACCAGAACAAAATAAAAGACCTATTGTAAACAATACAACTAAGATTATACCTAAAAAGAGGTATAATAAGTTTGAGTGCTGGAGCTATGGCAAGATAGCCCATTATGCTTTAGACTGTTGGCACAATATCAGTGTCAAGGAGAATAGCAGTCTGCCTATTAGAAGAGCTGCAGGCAGATTTGTTAAGTTTCGGAATAACCTGAACCAAGGACCCAAAAGTTTTTTGGGTTCTAAGGTTAAGTAAACTTTGTTGCAGGTGAGTCCAAGTTACCATGCCCCTATATGGTACCTTGACAGTGGATGTTCCAGGCACATGACTGGAACAAGGGGATTGCCGAAGGACTACTCACCTTTGCTGAATACACCTAAAGTAATCTTTGGTGGTTCTGAAAAGTGAGTCATCAAAGGTTTTGGTAACATTTCTAACCACTCAATTACAATCACTCAAGTGGCCTATGTAAAGGGTTTGAAACATAACCTAATAAGCATAAGACAGTTGAGTGATCTAGGATATGACATTTCATTTATCAAGAATGTGTGTCATATTAAGAGGTCAAGTGATCAAAAAGTCATATTGACTGGATATAGAAAAAGAAATGTGTATTGCCTAGATTTTGTGTGTGAGAATAAGAATTCTCATATTTGTCTTGTGGCTGATGAGAAAGTCTCTCATTGTGTCAAATGACACAAGAGGCTAGCCCATCTTAACTACAAGATAATTGACCAACTCTTTAGTAAAAAGTTAGTGAGGAATGGTCCTCAAGTTAAGTGTTATAAGGATGGAATATGTTCAGCTTGTCAAAAAGGCAAGCAGACTAGATTCTCCTTTCATAGCCTTGAAACCAAGGATTCAGTGAGGTGCTTGTACCTCTTGCATATGGATTTATTTAGTCCTATACCAGTTCAGAGCCTAGGTAGGAAGGTCTACACTTTTGTGGTTGTAGATGACTATTCTAGATTCTCATGGGTATTCTTTCTGAGACAGAAATCTGAAACCCCAAAGATCTTCTACAATTTTGTCAAACAAATTCAGAATGAATTAGATAGTTCAGTGGTCAAAATCATAAGTGACCATGGAACTGAATTCCAATCTGAAAGTATGACAAGGCTGTGTGAAGAATTTGGGATTCTTCAAGAATTCTCCTCACCTAGAACACCTCAGCAAAATGACATTGCTGAGATAAAGAATAGGACATTGATTGAGGCTGGAAGAACACTATTGAGTGACACTACTCTCCCAGAATATTTCTGGGCTGAGGCAGTAAACACTACATGCCATGTGCTCAATAGAGCTTCCATCACCAAAAGCCCCAAAAGACACCCTATGAGGTTATGAAGGGCAAAAAACCAAACTTATCCTATTTTAGGATCTTTGGTTGCAAATGTTATGTGCTTAACAATGACAAATCTCACCTAACTAAGTTTGCTGCCAAATCCTACGATAGGATATTTGTTGGGTACAACAACAATAGTAAGGCTTATAGGGTCTACAATTTGGCTACTCAAGTTGTAGAAGAGTCAGTTCATGTCATCTTTGATGAAACTAGACTTATTAACAGTGAGTTGCCAAGTAATTCTTGTAGCTCCACAGGTATACAGCAGAATATGGACCAACTTACTATCAGAGAAGTTCCAACTGCAAAGTAGGATGAGGAAAATGGTAGTTGCTATTCAGGGGGAGTATAAGACACTCAATATGCTGATGAAGACCATGAGATGCAGCATAATGAAGAGATTGGAGAAGGTCAAACTGCTGATAGATTACCTCCAGCAGTTGGACAGTTAAAGGATCATCCTGCACACCAGACCATTGGTGATCCAAGACAAGGAGTACAAACAAGGAGCAGGAACTTGAACACAGTTCTTTGTTCTAGCTTCTTATCTCAAGTGGAACCCAAGAGATTTGAAGAAGCAATACAAGACCCTCACTGGATTGATGCTATGCAGGAGGAGTTAAATCAATTCAGAAGGTGCAAGGTCTGGGATTTGGTTCCAAAACCAAAGGGCCACAATGTCATACTGACAAAGTGGATTTATAGAAACAAGCTTGATAAGAGTGGGATCATAGTGAAGAACAAGGCAAGACTAGTTGCCAAATGATACAAATAGGAGGAGGGCATAGACTTTGATCAGACTTTTGCTCTAGTGGCTAGTTTGGAAGCTATCAGGCTTATCCTAGCCTATGCAGCATATCAAGGCCTTAAAGTGTTCCAGATGGATGTTAAGTCTGCATTCTTAAATGGAGACTTAAAAGATGAGTTCTATGTAGAGCAGCCCTCAGGTTTTGTTGATCCACTCAATCCAACTTATGTCTATAGACTTAGGAAAGCTTTGTATGGGTTAAAACAAGCTCCAAGGGCTTGGTATGAAACCCTGTCTAATTTCCTCATTGAGAACAAATTCTCAAGGGGGAAAATAGATAAGACTCTATTCCTTAGGGAATCCAAAGGAAAGATCATCGTAGTCCAAATATATATTGATGACATAATATTTGGTTCTACTGAGAATAACCTTTGTAGAAAGTTTGCAAAACTTATGCAAGGGAAATTTGAAATGAGCGGTATGGGAGAACTTAAGTTCTTCTTGGGTCTCCAAGTAAGACAGACTAATGATGGCATGTCCATATCTCAGTCTAAGTTCACCCTGGAGTTAATTAAAAAGTATGGTATGGAGTCCTCCACTACCATGAGAACTCCAATGGGGACAAGTATATCTCTTAGCAAAGATGATGCAGGGAAACCTGTAGATGAAACTTTGTGTAGAGGAATAGTTGTCTCCCTCATATATCTGACTGTTAGTAGACCAGATATCATGTATACTACATGTGTCTGTGCTAGGTACCAATCCTGCCCTAAAGAATCTCATCTTACTGCTGTCAAAAGAATTTTAAGATATCTTAAGGGCACCCCTAATCTAGGCCTTTGGTATCCTAAGAATAGAGATTTTCTACTAATGGGCTATTCAGATGCAGACTTTGCAGGTTGCAAAGTAGATAGGAAAAGTACAACAGGCACCTGTCAATTCCTAGGAGGAAGATTAGTGTCTTGGAGCTGTAAGAAGCAGACCAGTGTGGCAATATCCACAGCTGAGTCTGAGTATGTTGCTACTGGAAGTTGTTGTGCACAACTATTATGCATACATCATCAGTTGGAAGATTATGGTATTCAGGTAAGTAAAACTCCATTATTATGTGATTCTACTAGTGCTATTTCTATTGCTCATAATCTTGTTTCTCATAGTAGAACAAAGCATATAGAAATAAGATACCATTTTCTTAGAGATCATGTAGAGAAAGAAGATATCTCTTTAGAATTTGTTAGTACTGATATACAACTAGCTCACATGTTTATAAAGCCTTTAGATGAAACTAAATTCAATAATTTCAAAATTGAATTAGGAATGTTGAATATAAATTAGTTTGGCAAATTTGGCTAAGTAAAATTGTGTCGACACAAGAAGTTGTCTGTGTCGACACATGATAGTTGGTGTTGACATTACAGGAAAATGGTGTCGACACATCTAGAAAATTGGTGTCGACACTCCAGGAAAGTGGTGTCGACACTCCAGGAAAGTGGTGTCGATACATCTAGAGAATCTGCGTCGACACTTCAGAGAAGTAGTGTCGACACATCCACAAGTGGTGTCAACACTTAGAGTAAACAAGCAGATTTCGTCGAGCACAGATTAGTCGACCTCAGATCGTCGAACTCGACTAAGTCAATTAGAATTGATGTCGAGATATTAGAAGTCTGTGTCGACACTTTTCAACAGTGTCGACACATTAAGAGAATTATGACGTGTCTTTTCACCTTCGTTATTTAGAAAGGTATAAATAGGTCAACAACATAGTCTGTTGACACGCTCTCGAAACCCTGTGTCGACAACCTCTCTCTTCTAAATTCAAGATTTCTCTCAACCCTAATGGCGCCAAAGCTAGAAGATAATGTCAACAAAGGCTATGAGCTGGTATGCCACGCCTTTGATAATGTGGTACCCGAAATTAAAGCAGTAGTAACCCTAATTGCTGAAAATGGGTTGGAATTTCTGGTATCTGAACCAACAAAGATTTGGAAGAAAGAAATACTAGATTTCTATGGTGTAGCTACTTTAGATTCTACTGGACTTAAGATCAAATCTACAGTTCAGGGAACTAAGGTTAAACTTACTTTGAAGAGATTAAGGAAAACTCTTCAACTCCCAAGATCACAAGAAGAAGAAGAAGTTCCCTCATCAAAGACTAGGGAAGCACTTCATTGTGTGGATTGGATCCCACCTTGAAGATTGGATCAGCAATGAATAGAAAAGGAATGAATCAGTAAGGAAAATTTCTTTCAGAAGTAGTGGGAAAAGTCATTCTCTGCAAGCTAGGGGGCATGATAGGATTTATGCCTATATGTTCAGCCTGATGGCTAGGATTATCTACAGACTAAACACTGATTGGTCAGCAGCAGTTTTTGAAAAATTAAGGAAAGTATTAAAAAGCCAAATCTGGGAAGAATTATGAGTCTGTACTTGGCTAGAAAAATTCCTGAAGTAATGGAACAAACTGCTGGTTCAAAGATTAACCATATGAGAAGAATGGACATAAGGATTATCTCCAGATGTGATAGGGTCCTAACTAAGGATATGCCTGATGAAGAAAGGCAAGAGATTAATGAAAAATCACATGCACAAGTTATTGGAGATAGTGCTCAAGTACAGGGGGAGCCTCATCTTAAGGAAGAGCCAACTCACTTGGAAAGTGAAATGGCTACACAAACTATTCTTGAGGTAATTCAAGAGATTAATCAATCAATTCTCATTGATAAGGATGAAACACTAACTGAATCTTTGATTGATGTTGACCAGCCAACTCAACTAAACAGTCAAGCACAAGATGTTATCATGGAGGATACATCTGCTACTGCTAATGCTCCAGAGATAAGAGTATCTCCAGTCCCAACTCAACAAGAGTTTACCCTTGAAGAGTTGTTCCCTGATATAGGGCAAACTGAATTTGAGGGGGAGAAAGTAGATTTTGAAGGGGAGCTAGTTAACATTGAGGAGGAGCATATAAGTACTATGAGGAAGGAGCAAGAGACACAGGGGAAGAAACCTAGGACTGAACAGGAATTGCCTCCTAGTCCTAAGAAAGAGTTAATATTGCCAGTACCTCAGCTTCAGAAGATGAAGCAGAAATTTAAGCCAAAGAGAGGAAGCTAATGGTTTTTAAAAGGAGAAGCCAAAACTATAAGAGGGCATTACAAACTGCTCCATAATCTGCCCCAACTACTGATTATAGTTCCTTGTTGATCTCATTGCAAGTAAAGTTAGATAAACAAAGGATTGTCATTGAGAAATATATGGATGAGACTCATAAAGATCTGCAATTCTCCTTGGCTCAGGATATTAAATCTATAAGATTTGAAGTAAATCTGAATAAGAAGGAAATGACTGATTGTTTCCACAAGGGTGGCAATGTTGTTGTCTTTCTTGCAAAATAACAAGAAGGAATAAAGAATCAAGTTGATGATATGGGTGTTAAACAAGGCTATGTTCTAGAGAATCAACATAGAATGAATGATAATCTGACAGAATCACATAATGTGATTGTTAAAGAAATGAAGAATATTGTTACTGCCCAGACTGAAGCAAGGGCTACAGCCAAGGCAGATTTTGATAAGCAATTACAGGAAGGCATGGCTGCTGTACAAACAGCCATTGAGCAATCTCAAAAGACAATTTCTGTACAGCTCCTGAAGTTAAAGTCATTCTATAAAGATGGTGTTAATTATCTTGATGACCAAATCAGATTTCAGAAAGATGACCTCAGGGATCATATTGTCAGAGAAGTCATAAAGGGGGGAGAGTGTTAGTCAAAGCTGGCTCAGATTATGCTAAATGGATATCTAATAGTATCAGAGCCACACTTGGATATCCACCCCTCTGTGATGATGACAATGTAGCTGAGTCAGGTATACACCCTACTTATTTTGGAGGTGATCAAGTTGAAGTTGCTCAGGTCATTTACCCTCCAGCAAATTTTCAAATGATTCATCAAGAAGTACAGTCAATGTACAGCCCTCCAGAGTGTAATAAAAATGTTATCATTAAGAAAGTTGAAATGTCAGAAGCAGCTGTGAATAAGGAGCAAGAAGCTCAACTGTCAAAGAAGAGATTCAGAGAACAGGCAGAGTTAAAGCCTGATTTTGAGCAGTGGAGTCCTACTTCTAGGAATATTATCCTGACTGCCTGGAAAGCTGTAAGGACCAGACCCATGAAAGGGGCAAATGGTACACAAAGTAAGAATGGCAAAAGCATGAAGCTAGATAAGAAGCTATTCTGCAATATAGAAAAAAGGCAAAGGCTGGGAAGCTACCTCCTAATGCTCAGGAGCCTAGCAAATATTTCCCTAAGCCTTTTCATTATTTTGAAAGACAGAGAATAAGGGCTGAAGAACAAAAGAAGAAGGATCTGAATGGCAAGAAGCCAGCTGAAGTTACAGATGCTCCTGTACAAGCCAAGATCCAATCAGGCAAAGGCATAGTCATCAAGGAGCCTGAGCAGCCTTAGGATAGATTTACTATATTTTACAACTTTGTAAATTTTGGTGTTAAAAATCTATGTAAACTATTGCTAAAGAAACTTTTGAAAGTTGAAACAAAACATTGATTGATGCTCATTGTGTTAGCATTATTATTCTGTGATGATATCTTATATATATTTTGTTTAAAAGTTACCCTGTCATAAAATATTCTTATACATCATATTGTGTGTTTATTTTGAATGGTGTATATCATTGACTAAGGGTTATGACTTCTCCAAATAGGGGGAGATTGTTGGGTACATTGGAAAATGTATACCAGATTTAAAGAAGCCTCACCTTACTCAATGATATGCATCAAGGTGTATTTGATGTTGTTTTGAGTTTATTTGTGCAGGTTAAGTAAATGCAAGAATGCAGGAAAAATTTTTAAGTCCATATGTCGACACCAGAAGAAGCTGTGTCGTCACTTATGAAGGCTTGTGTCGACACTAGAGAAAAGTTGTGTCGACACTTGGAGTTAATTGTGTCGACACTTGGAAAGGCTGTGTCGACACCTGAAGAAATTGTGTCAACATACAGAAGCAGTGTCGACACACAGAGAATCTTAGTCGACATCAACTGTGTCGACACACAGAGGCAGTGTCGACACACAAAATACTTAGTCGACATCAACTATGTCGACACACAGAGGCAGTGTCGACACACAAAATACTTTGTCGACATCAACTGAGTCAACACACAGAAGCAGTGTTGACACACAGGACTGGTGTCGACACACAGCAGAGTTTCAACAAAGTTAAAGAGAAGAAGTGATTGTGTCGACACACAGAATTAGTGTCGACACATTCTACAGATGTTGTGTCGAGAAGTAGTGTCAACACCAAGGAAGCTGTGTCGACACCATCAAGGCTTGTGTCGACACTTAGTCTACTTGTGTCGACACATGATGAAGTTCAGTCTCGACACTTTGCTGACAGAGACAAAGTTTCAAGAAGTGACTGGATGACTTGATAGCTGCCATTACCCACCGATCTACTGCAACTGTCAGAGCTGTCAGAAGTTTGTTAGAAACCGGATCAACCGGTTACCATGGAGGAAGTCTATATAAAGGCATTCTTCATCAACAAAAAGTGACGACTGATAAAAAAGAAACTAATGAAGTGTGACTGATATACAGAAAATAATATACACATACAGTTACATAGAAAAAGAGAAGAAGATTTTCGTCAAAAGATCTAAAAAGAAATTGGAGAGAGAGAGCTTCATCTATAGAAGTGAAGAAAGGGACTCAAATCAACAAGTCCCTCAGGTGCAGATCCTGAACCAGTCTGCCAAGAAGGATTCAGATTGAGATCTGAATTTCAAGAAAGAAGCTGATTAAAGATCAACTTCAAAGGAGTTCAACCCTACTGAGTTCAGATTCAAGAATCTTTGAAGAAAGCTAAGAGTGGTTATTCACTGCCATCAGATTCTTCCAAGAACTGATCAAGAAGCCATCCATCCTTTCTCTCTCTACTAGGGTGGTGGTATATTACAAACTTAAATCAATTTTCTATAGGATCTTTATAAGATCTGAGTTGTAAGCCTGTGTTTATAAAGGCTGAGTTGTAGGAGATTTAGATCTCTGAGTGGTAGGGTTGTGAGCCTGAGTTGTAGGAGATTGTGATCTCTGAGTTGTAGGCCTTGTAGAAGGCTAAGGTACGGCAGATTGCCTGAGCTGTAGGAGTCTGGACTCACTCTGAGTTGTAAGAGCGTAGTTTGGGTTCTGAGCTGTAAGATCTGCGGATCTGAGATGAAGAGAAGAAGTTAGGCTGAATCTAGCACACTGCTAGATAGGCGAAGGGGGAAAGTGGATGTACCCAGACCTTGGGGAACCACTATAAAAACTGTGTGCAATCTATGATTGTGTGATTTTGTGAATTCTGTGCTGTGTTAGCTGTAGAATTAACTACTTCTGAGTAATTAACTGAATAGATATTCTGCCTTAAAAAGAAAAAAAGGAATTACACCTATTCACCCCCCCCCTCTAGGTGTTTAGGCACTAATTCTTTCACTAACTACCCTTCCCACCATTGCCTTAAGTTTTGGCCAATAGAATTTCTCCTCAACTAGCATAATGGTCTTGTCCTTGCCGAAGTGGCCACTCAACCCTCCACTATGCAATTCCTAGATGATATGGAGGTGTAACGATGACTGCGGAATACACAACTTGCCATGTCTAAATAGATAGTCATCCTTAATGACGAACGCAGATATAACCATGGGGGAGCTATCTTGGGCAGACAGATATGCGTCCTGAAAATCCGGGCATGTGGCGTACTCATCCTTGATTCGCTCGAATCCTACGACATTAACCTCCATAGTGGTGAGTAACAGGGTAGGGCGACTAAGAGCATCCGCAACTCGATTGTCAGCTCCCATAAGGTGTTTGAGTCTAAAAGTGTAACCCTGTAGGAAAGATACCCACTTAGCGTGACACGTGCTGAATTTATGCTGGCCATTGATGAACCGCAATGCTTCGTGATCGGAGAGGATCACAAACTCTTTAGATACGAGATAGTGCCTCCAATGGTGTAAACATCTAATGACGGCATAAAACTCCCTATCGTAATTTGAGAAATTCAATTTGGCGTCTGCTAACTTCTCACAAAAATAACTCACAGGGTGCCCTTCCTGACTCAAGACACCTCCTATTCCCATGCCAGAAACGTCACACGTAAGCTCAAAGACCTCTGTGAAGTCGGGTAGACGTAAGACAGGTGCCTCAGTCATAAGTTCCTTAATGCATTGGAAAGCGATAGTGGCAGAATTCATCCAAGTAAACTCACCTTTCTTCATCAATCACTAATGGGGGCCATAATGCTACTAAAGTCTCAAATGAAACGGCGGTAGAAAGTAGCTAACCCATGGAAACTCCGCACCTCTCGTAACGTAGTCGGTTCGGGCCAATCCTTAATGACTTTAACCTTATTAGGGTCAACTCTAATGCCTTCCGAACCGACTATGTATCCTATGAACTCCACTTCAGTGACATAAAATGTGCACTTCTTGAGATTAAGGAATAAGGTTTCCTTCCGCAGGGTGGAAAGAACCGACCTCATGTGGGAGACGTGCTCAGCAGTGGTGGTACTAAAGACTAAGATGTCATCAAAATAGACGACCACAAACTTCCCCATGTAATAAGGCTGAAAGACATGTGTCATCATCCGGGAGAAAGTACTGGGGGCATTGGATAGCCCAAAGGGCATCATAAGCCACACGTATAACCCATCCTTTGACTTGAATGCATTCTTCCATTCGTCCCCCTCACAGATCCTGATCTGGTGATAGCCACTCCGCAAATCTAACTTTGAAAAAATGGTAGCGCCAGATAAGACATCTAGGAGGTCATCTAATCTTGGGAGCTAGATGGGCAGGTACCGCACATGGACTCATACTAGTCCTAATGAACCCTTTTTTCATCAAATCCACGATCTGGGTCTGTAACTCTTTATGGGCGGTGGGATGAAGCCTATAGTGGGGTTGTTTCGGTAAAGAGGAACCAGGGATAAGTTCTATCGCATGTTATATATTCCTCAGCGGTGGTAATACCGAAGGCAGCTCATTTGGGTACACATCCTTATATTCGTCCAACAATACCCGTAACTCTTTAAGCAAATCGTCCAATGCTCTCGAATCCCCTTTTGCACTCATAAGAACTAGTGCGTATATCATCCCGTCAAGAAAGGTATCCTTCACAAATTCTTTTCTACCCACTAGATTCAACGTCTTCCTCTCGACCGGAACAGTGGTGTCCTTAGCTAAAGCTACCGGCTTCTTCGGGACGGTCGGCCTCAACGTAATGACCTTACCATTAAATTTAAATTCGTACGTGTTAGATCTCCCAAAGTGTGTCACGTCGCGGTCATAAAGCCAAGGGCGGCCCAACAACATGTGGCAGGCTTCCATAGGAAGGACATCATACCACACCTCATCAGTGTACGATTTGATCGAGAGGGGTACAAGGCATCGCTTGGTGACCGGGACGGTAACCTTATTAATCCAAGCTACTTTGTAGGGAGTCAGGTGGGGCTGCGTAGTCAAGTGCATACGTGTAACAGTATTCTCAGAGATGACGTTCACACAACTGCCACTATCAATGATCAACTTGCACAACTTCTCGCCACTCTTAAAGATCAGAGAAAATATACACGTCCTCAACCAGTCATCTAACGGACGGGAAGTGGTCAAGATACAATGCATCACCATAAGGGGGTGATCGTCCTCTAAATCACTTGGGACCCCTTCTGGGTCACTCTCCTTAGCAGCCTCATACACGTAATCAGCAAGGTCGGTAGTCGACTCTAATAGGGCTATGGCTTTGGTCTTCGTTGGGCATTCAAAGGCGTAGTGGCCTTGAATGTCACAGGAGTAACATGTAGCGTCAGACTTGCTAACTTTCCTGATGGGGATACGCTCACTTGCAGGGTTCTTAGCGTTCCTAACAGTGATCACGACAGACTTGGACTCGGTGGACCGAAACTTCCCTTTGTTCGGATATGTGGAGGAAGATGCTCCAGCTGTGGACTTTCCCTTCGCATGGGAATAACGGTGGTGAGCCTTAGAGGCTAAGTTATTTTCCATGTCGAGGGCGGAATTGAACGTCGTGTTCAAATCCGTATGACCATATCGTAAGAACTTCCGCTGAATATCGGGATGAAGCCCCTTACGAAATCTGGATAGGGTGACCTCGGGGATCTCCCTCAGATCACAACGCACCATACGGTCTTCCAGTTCTCCCATATACTCAGCTACCGAGTTTGAGAACTGCCACAGAGTGGAAAGCTCGTCGAACATCTGTTTCTGATTGTACGTGGGAACGGACTGATCGGTCAACAGGTTCTTCATCACGGCCCATCCAATAAGTGGGAACCCATTCCCGGTTCCTAGCCTACGCTCTTCATTCAGCCAATAAATTTTGGCGCGTCCCGTTAGCTTCATCCGGGCAACTTGAACCTTTTGATGGTCTGTAAGGGTGTGCTAATCGAAGTACCACTCCATATCCACCACCCAAGTAAGGAAGATCTTGGGATCTCCCATGACAACATAAGTGGGGGCGTCGATCTTAATGTCCCTAGTAATATCGAAAGCACGATCGTGGAGTTGTTCTCGAGGGGGAACTCCGGGAGAGTCCTCATCGGAATCCGAATCAGGACTTTGTTGGCACCGGTTGGGCTGCTCAACATTAATGGGTGGCGGGGGTGGCCTTGCTTGATTTTGTAGAATCTGTGCTAACATGTTCCTAAGCTCCGTCATTTTGTTACGTAACCCTGCTATGGCCTCGCTGTTGGGATCCCCACGCTCACTCACAGCCATCCTAGACGTAGACGGTGTCGTGTATTCCGATCCTAGCCTAGTGCGCATTCAGGTTTAGAAAAATCTTGGGAAGATGATTTTTCCCTAGGGCTGAAGATATATTGGAAATAAGATACTTTTATAGATTCCCGATGTGAGGAACACGTGGATCATTTATTTAAAATGTTTTTGAAATTTCGCTGAAAAATAAAGATTTTAGCCCGCTATTGGCAGACCACTGAAAATAATTTTTTTGTTTTTCTAAAGGTTAGATTGACCAACTAGAAATGCAGTGAGGATGTTTGCAACGTGGGAGTTGAAACAACCGCCTATGATACCAAATTGGTGTAGGGGAGACCATGATACGTGCTCGAATACACTAACAGAAACTATCGTCACAAACCATAAAAGCAAGATAGGAGGGCTCCGACCAAAAGCGAACGAAAAGGTGGTCGGGTTGGCTCCCAAATCCGAATGATAAAATCAATATAGAAGATTCCAGCCGGACTCGATACAACGTCCTTAAGACCTACCTCTCCAACAAGCACACAACTCACCGCACCTACACAAGCATCTATTATACCAACTTAAGCCGTTTCAAACGCAGCAATAATTTATTTCGGAACAGCGGCAAACTTCAAATGGAGGTCGAGTTCCAGTTGAGATTAATTCCCTTGTTGACCCAAAGTGTTCCAATCTTGGAGAGCAAGTCAAGGCTAGGCCAAGTCTCGCTCCCACAACGGATCTTCCCAATCCGAAATATAAGAGATTCAATAACAACGAAGCCGGATCAGATATTGCAAGCGATGTATTTTAAAATCACGGAAAAGACAGTTTGCAAAAGCCTCCACAAACTCAAAGCAAAAATCACTAAAGATGAAGAGATTACCCAACCAAGAACATCAATCACACAAGATAGGTAGGAGATTCACTCTCTCCATGGAACCACCGGCGTCACACCGAATGGGGCTGCAATCCTTCTTCCTCGGAGTCGCACCAAAGGAAGCCACGCCGGCGTCGCACCAAAGAGGGGAGGAAGGAAGTAAGGGGGGCGACGTCACACCACAAGGCTGGCGGCTTAGAGTCTCTCCTTGGCCGAATTTCTCCTAGGGAGTTTCTTTGGATTCAAATTCTTCTTCTTCTCTCTTAATTCTCATAAAGAGGTCTCCTTATATAGGAGTTACAAACACATAGGAGTTACAACAAGCCCTTAACCATCCATGATGGAGATGTAATGTCATCCATCTGTATGGTTAAGTACACACCACAAACTATGAAATGTCCAAAAATAAAAATTACATAACATTTATGAATATAAAATTATCATCCAAACATGGAATAATTTTATATTCATCAATATAAAATAAATGTGCATGAAATAACGTAATTAATTATTCATGGCGGATTTGGCATGCCATGGGCGGAGGTTGTAACGTGGTCTTCCTTCAGCATCATCACGACACCTATGATCTTTGTGTCGTTGTGCCTCGGCAACCGGGTCATCATCAAGTAGTGGCGGAGGGGCCGCGACATCATCGGGTTCCCACTTCGACCCGGTCCTCACACACGTTATCCCCCTTTCTCTGGGTAGAACCTCCTCAACCTGCACCGGCGGCTGCGGCTATGCAGGGCCTCTCTCCCCCCTCACTTTTAGGAACTCGGGGCAGGTAGTTGTAGCATGCCCCTCCAACTGGTGGAAGTCACAATACGGTAGTGCTCCTCCCCTCCTTCGGCTTCCTGGGCATTCTCTCCTGTTACCTCTTCCCCCTCCTATCGCCAAGGCTTGCTGCGTCGGTGGTAAGAGCTGCCTGGGGGCTTGTCTCTGGAAGTTGAACCTCCCTTGGCCTCCATGGAAGTCCCCCCCCCCATCTTGGGTGTGACCTCCTCCTGGACCATGAAGGGTCCTCCCTGCTGCCTCCATCCTGGCTCCGAACCCTCCTAAGGTCCCGGGAACCTCTGAGCTCTCTGCTCCTCTCTCCTTCTCCCCTCTTAATGCTTTGAGCCACCCTACTCCTTCGACCCAATCTCTTTTAGCTTCGCCAACGTCTTGACAAATGCTGGGTTGGCCGCCTCCATGGCTATCTCCTCATCCTCCCTTTCCATCAACTCCTGGAAAGAAAGGGGGGCTTTCGAGTCAAGCTCATCTTGAAGAACCGCTCGCACAACCCCACCATGAACGCCATTTGGAGGGCATACCCTGGAATCTCCTAGACATCCAGGATCTCCTCTTGGAACCTGTCAACATAATGGGACAGTGACTCCTTAGTCGCCTACCTTATCAGGAAAATGGACTCAGGACTCTGCTTCCTCTTCTTGGAGGTGGAGAAGCGAAGCTGAAAGCTTCGACTTAAGTCCTCGAACCCATAGATCGACCTCGGATGGATTTGTGAAACCAGTCCCTTGCCTTTTCCTTCAACATGATCGAAAAGAGGCAACACTTGAAGGCATCTGTCATCGGCCATGATGGAGACGGCATCCTCGAACCACTGTAGATGCTGGACGGGGTCATCCTTCCCGGTATAGTAAGCCATGTCAGGCTCTCGGAAACCCTTGGGAACAGGAGCTGAGATGATCAGCTCACTGAAGGGTGACCCCCAGAGGGGTTGTCTCTCCACCTCTACTCGCGCAACATGCTCTCCTGGGAGGCTGGCACTCGCCAGGCTGGAGGACAACTCCCGACTGATGAGGTCTCGCTCGACCCCATCTCCCATCCTCTCCTTCCCGGGCCTTCTTCCGGGTGCACTTCCTTCTCCCCCTGCTGGGGTCATCTGGTCGAGAGGGGGGGCTAGCTCCTAGGGGGTCGGGGTGGAGCTGCCATCCTGAGGATCATTGCTTCGTAGTATCTCCAAGATGCCCGGGATGGAGGTCATGAATTCTTGCCTCCCCACAAAGGGTCCTAGGCTGGAGAGCTCGCCGAGATCATCACTACCTCCCTAACCTCCAGCCATGACACTCTCCTAAGATCTGCTATGTTGGTCACTCTCCACGCTCACCGCACTAAAAGTGTTGAAGCCAAAAATTGACCTCTGTGGAGTTCGGGGTCCCAAAAGAGGGGTGACCTCACAGCTACTACACTCAAGAGAACATCTGTTGGGTACATTGGAAAAATGTGTACCAGATTTAGAGAAGCCTTACCTAACTCAATGATATTCATCAATGTGTATTTGATGTTGTGTTGAGTTTCAATGTGCAGGTTAAGGAAATACAGAAAAAGTTTCCAAGTACAAGTGTCGACACTTGACAAAAGCTGTGTCGACACTTGACAAAAATTGTGTCGACACTAGGGAAGAGCTTTGTCGACACCAGGAGACAGATTGTGTCGACACACAGGACTTGTGTCGACACACAGAAAATCTGACGACAATAACTATGACAAAAAGAAGGACTTGTGTCGACACATTCCAGAATTCTATCGACAACACTTATGTCGACACACAGGACTTGTGTCGACACATTCCAGAATTCTGTCGACATCAACTTTGTCGAGACTAGGATTTATTGTGTCGACACACAGGACTTGTGTCGACACATTCCACAGAAGTTGTGTCAAGAAGAAAAAGAAGAGTTGTGTCGACATTATGTGAGCTGTGTTCGACATCACCAAGGATTGTGTCGACTCATGATCTATTTGTGTCGACACATTTGAAGTATTGTAACGCCCCCTATCCGTCGCATAGTATATAGCAGTAGGTCCGGCCGGGGCCCGACGCCATATACCACAGACAGACCGGGTGGTTACTTATGGAAACCATCCAACCAATCTCAACGTCCTACACAGAGCATTCTAGCGGAAGCAGTTTAAGAGTTGCAAGACAAGAACCCAGCAACAAGCATGAATGTCCACTAATACGAAAATAGGAATGTTATTACAAAATACTCAAAACAAGTCTTAAGGCCTTACAAAAAGTTTCACTTGACTGTTACATGATTTACAAACCACGGCACGCAGGCCGGTCATACATGAATAAAGCAATAAACATTTCCATTCGGGCCTTCGAGGGCCGGCTTCGCAAAAAGGGCTTTTGCACGCTATTGACCGCTTGGTCCAGCTGCACCTGCAAGCAACAAACCACCGCACGGTGGCAAAACAAGGCAACGGTCAGCAATGCTGACCAAATTATAACAATCCCGCCCCCAACTTGGGGCGGCGATGCTCCTTCCCTGCATTTCATTAGCATAAGCGAGCAACATAAAAACCATAGCCATATCATCACAGGCGTTGGCTCGCACGGCCACACGCCCCGTGCACTCAGGGCACATTCTCGGTGAACCGGTCTATGTCGCGTCAATTTAAGCCACCAACATTCCGGACTCACCACCGCCACTTAGACGGCCAAACCTATGAGCAATTTGTCTTCCTGGCCTGGGTCACGTCAATTTAAGCCATTGGCCGCCGAAGACTCACATCTATGCCAACGTCGAGTGCCATGTAACTTTAGGTCTCTCTAACCCGAACGACATAGAGCGGGTACGGCTCCATCTAACCCGTGCTCACATCGCAACGACAATTTAAGCCATATGCGCGGGTCAAACTTTCACCGAGTCTCATTCTAACACAAGTCACATAACCCCGTTATGTTCAAGTTGGCTCTCAGTCCACCAAGTTGGCAAGTTCTCATATCCGCCCAGTTTTCCGGGTGCACCTTTGGGTTAGTCCCCAAGGCTCCCTGCTGCAATCTACCGCGTAGAAAACCCGAAAACACCCAATAGCACGGAGTCTTCTCCGGCCTTATGCAATGCAACATCACCGATCCGGACTAACATGTCCGGGTAGGCTTCAACCAAAATGCCTATGTCCGTTCTCGCATACGGACTCTAAACAACGGGTACTTCACATATCTACCCGAAGGAACGCCTCCAACTCTCCGCAAACTCGCGAGAGCGGGCTTCCTATGCAAAGAAGGAGAGCGACTCATGCTCAAGATGAGGATCGTTACCCTTGCGGTCCTCTTTGGCGCCATTGAAAAGTAATCGGATGGAAATCACCGCACTTGCGTTGCCTCCGTGGATCCGGAGTCGGCTTGCGATTCAGAGCTCCGAAGCTCCTCCAATGGCGGATCTAGCTCTTCTTCTTCTTGCCTTAGCTCTCCTTTCTCCAAGGATTTAGAAAGAGGATAAGTGGAAAAAGTGAGGGTTTTCTAAGTCAAAACCCGGGTATATCCCTTCAGGAACAACCCCCAGCCGTTGGATCTTCAGTCAAAGAAATGAACGGCTTCGATTCGGGGCTGAAATGCCCAATCTGGACCGAACACGGCCTGGCACACGCCCGTGTCCAGGGCCGTGTGCCTCATTCGCCGTCAAAATCGAATCACCTGGAACCTCACACGGGTATCGAACACGCCCGTGTTCGAGCTGACACGCCTGTGTTCCACCTGACACGGCCTTATAGCCGGCCGTGTACCCCATGATTTTTCCCCGTTTTCAACCCGAGCACTGCACGGGTTCTAGGACACGCCCGTGTCCTTGCCCGTGTCACCTTGACACGCCTGGGCTCCAGGCCGTGTACACGGTCTCGACACTTCGCGGCTAAGTGTCGACACGGGTCGACATGCCCGGCGACACGCCCGTGTCGCAGGCCGTGTGCCATGTCTCGACACATTGTCGACACCAAAGTGTCGACTTCGCGGGACGAGTGTCGACACGGGTTGACACGCCCTGTGACACGCCCGTGTCGCAGGCCGTATGCCATATCTCGACACAACGTCGAAGTACTGTGTCGACTTCACGGCTAAGTGTCGACACGGGTCGACACGCCCGTGTCGCAGGCCGTGTGCCCAGTCTCGACACAATGTCGAGACCAAAGTGTCGACTTCGCGCCTTAGTGTCGACAAAGGCTTGACACGCCCTGGGACACGCCCGTGTCCCAGGCCGTGTGCCTGCAACCAGAACTCAAATTGGCCCAAAACATCCCCCATTGCTCCTTTGAGTTTCGGGGCGTTACAACTCTACCCCTCTTAAAAGAATTTCGCCCACGAAATTACATAAAGGGAAAAACATGTACAAAAACAAAATTTGTACCTGAGCGGAACAACTCCGGATATTCGTCAAGCATCGTCTGCTCTCGCTCCCAAGAGAGCTCCTCACGACCGCAATTGTCCCACCGGACTTTGACCATCCTGATCTCTTTATTGCGTAGTCGCTTGACCTCCGAGTCCTCAATCCGCACGGGCTTGACTTTTGTCGTTAGCCCACTATCCACCGGCACTTGATCGACCGCGATCACTTGCGTAGGCTCTTGCACCGCCTTCCGAAGCACCGAAATATGGAATACATCATGTAAACCACTTAGCTCCACTGAAAGCTTCAGCCAATAGGCCGCTTCTCCTACTCGCTCCAGAACCTCAAACGGTCCAAGGTACCTCGAGCTTAGCTTTTTTAATCGCCGCACCCGCGAGACACCCTTGAACGGTTTGATCTTTAAGTATACATAATCGCCCACAGCGAACTCCACGTTCCTGTGCTTGGCATTATAGTACTTTGCTTGCCGGTCCTGAGCAATAAGCAATCTCTCCCGAATTGTCCTCACCAAAGAAGTAGCATCCTCCACTTCCGATCGCTTATACAACTTTGACTCGCCCGTTTCTAACCAAGACAACGGCGTGCGACATCTTCTACCATATAGGGCCTCGAAAGGCGCCATCTGAATACTTGCTTGGTAGCTGTTGTTGTATGCGAACTCCACCAGATAAAGGTGGTCCTCCCATCGCTTTCCAAAGTCCAAGACACACATGCGAAGCATGTCTTCCATGGTTCTATTGACCCTCTCGGTCTGCCCATCCGTTTGCGGATGGAAGGCTGTGCTAAACTTCAACTTTGTTCCCAACATTTGCTGCACCAGCCTCCAATCATTGGACGTGAACCGCCCATCTCGGTCACTCACGATGCTGCGGGGCACACCATGAAGCCGTACTATGTTATCCACATAAAGCTTTGCCAGCTTCTCCACCGAATCATCCTTCCTATGCGGAATAAAATGCGACACCTTCGTTAATCGATCCACGACCACCCAAATGGCGTCGTTCCCCTTTTGCGACCTTGGCAAACCGTGCACAAAGTCCATAGAGATGTCGTCAAATTTCCACTCCGGAATAGGCAAGGACTTAAGAAATCCTCCCGGCTTTTGGCACTCCGCCTTTACCAAGGCGCAAGTTTGGCACTTCGCTACGTATAGCGCCACATCCTTCTTCAAACCCGGCCACCAAAACAGTTTCTTTATATCGCGGTACATCTTCGTGCTCCCCGGATGAATCGAGTACTTGGTATGGTACGCCTCATACAACAACTCCACCCGTAAATTGCCAACACTTGGGACGCACAGACGACCGTCTTTCCACAGCAATCCGTCCTCCACGACGAATTGGGAATTTGACCCATCCAGAGCCTCTATCATGAACTGCTTCATATGAGCATCCATATCCAAAGCGTGCCGAATCCGATCAGCCAGGTCATATTGGACTTCAGTCCAATTCAGCACTGCTTCAGCACTTGCTTGCTTATCCACACAAACAATCTCCAACGCCTCCAACTCCCGTACCAACCGCTCATCATGCACCGATAGCCAATTGGCTTGAGCTGGGGCTCGGCGACTCAACGCGTCCGCAACCGCATTCCCTTTGCCAGGCACGTAGTGGATCTTAAAAGTATAGTCCCCCAGGAACTCCATCCACCTACGTTGTCGCATATTCAGATCCTTCTGATCTATTAGATACTCTAGGCTCTTGTGATCGGTGTAGATATCAATCTTCACACCGTACAAATAGTGTCTCCACAGCTTCAAGGCAAAAATCACGGCCGCCAACTCCAAGTCGTGGACCGGATAATTTCTCTCGTGCACTTTTAGCTGTCTCGAGCCATAAGCTATCACGTTGCCGTGCTGCAATAGCACGCAACCCAAACCACTGCCCGAAGCATCGCTATATATCTCATAGCCTTTGGTTCCACATCGCGAACTCAACACAGGAGCCGTGGTCAACCGACACTTCAACTCCTCAAAAGCTCGCGCGCACTCCGGCGTCCAAACGAACTTATGCTGCTTCCTCGTCAAAGTGGTGAGAGGCAACGCTATCCGCGAGAAGTTCTCTACGAAGCGCCTATAATAGCCGGCAAGCCCCAAAAAGCTCCGGACTTCTGCTACCGTAGCAAGCTCAGGCCACTCCCGTATCGCAACAATCTTCGCCGGATCCACAGCAATACCCTCTCCACTCACTATATGCCCGAGGAACGCCACTGAGGATAGCCAAAACTCGCACTTCGAGAACTTGGCATACAACTGATTTCTCCTGAGTGTCTCCAACACCAAATGGAGATGCTTGAAGTGATCCTCCTCACTTTGCGAGTACACCAAAATATCGTCGATGAAGACGATCACGAAATGGTCCAAGTACTCCCTGAACGTCCTGTTCATCAAATCCATGAATACTGACGGCGCATTAGTAAGCCCAAACGGCATGACCGTAAACTCATAATGCCCGTATCTCGTACTAAACGCTGTCTTCGGGATATCACTCTCCCTTATCCGCAGCTGATAGTACCCAGACTTGAGATCTAACTTCGAGTACACAGTCGACCCGACTAACTGATCAAAGAGATCATCAATCCGGGGGATCGGGTACTTATTCTTCTCAGTCAGCTTGTTCAGCTCTCGATAATCAATACATAGCCTCAAGCTTCCGTCCTTCTTCTTAACAAAGAGGACCGGTGCGCTCCAAGGCGAAGAACTCGGGCGCACATACCCTTGCTCCAACAACTCTTGCAGTTGAACTTTCAGCTCCGCCATTTCCTTAGGCGCTAGCCGATACGGAGATCGTGACACAGGCTTTGCACCTGGAACTAGCTCGATCGTAAAATCTATCTCCCGTTGAGGCGGGGCTCCAGGAAGATCTGCGGGGAACACATCAGGGTATTCCGATACCACTGAAATACAATCCATCGCGGGCTTCGGCTTTGCAACCTCCACTAGTGTAAAGAACAGTTCTGCTCCGGCACGAAACGCCTTCACCACCTGAAGAGCAGACATCAACGTCTTGCTCGACCCCTTTAAGCCCGTAAAAGTCGTCTCACGACTTGCTCCCAGCTTGACTTCCTTGCAAACGCAATCTATATGGGCCTGCTGCTCCGAGAGCCAGTCCATGCCAAATATGACGTCAAACTCCACCAACGGAAGTAAAGACGCCCGCAGGTCAAACTCCTGCTCTCCAATACGAACCTTAACATCGCAGATCCTATCCGCTCGCATCGAACACCCATTTGGCAACAACACATCCAACTTATCCTTCGCCATCGAAGAAGGGACTCCGATGCGTAATATAAATCCTTCGGACAAGAAGGAGTGTGAAGCTCCCGTATCAAAGAGTGCTCGTGCCGGATTTTCACAAATCAACACAAATCCTAAACAAGTAGTGGTAAGGTAACATGTGCATAACAAGCATATAAAGGAATTGACTTGTTATAAATTAAACCGTACCTGTCACCACGTCAGCTTGTTTAATGGCCTCCTGTTGGCCAAGATTGTAGACCCTTGGTTGGGCCGGAGCATAATGGGATGCGGTCGATTCTACCGCCTTTCCCTTTTCTTCATAAGTGGCTCCCGGCCTCCTCTCGGACTTAGAACGTCCGCTCCAACAATCACGGGCGAAATGCCCCGTCTTTCCACATGTAAAACACGCACCCGGGGTCCGACCCGTAGTCGCCCCAGAAGCGCCAGAAGGAGCTGGGCCCGAAGTCTTATGCTTCTTGAAAGACTTCCGATAGCCAGACTTTGAAGCAGTCGGCACTCTGAACTCAGATTTCTTTTCACCCAAGCTTTTCTTCGCTTGCACGCTCTTCATGTCCTTCTCCAAGGACCGGGCAGTATTGACCAAGGTTAAGAAACCATGCGTCATCGACCCCGACAGTAATAGTCTCAGCTCATCCCTCAAGCCTTCATAAAAACGATTAGTCTTGCGCTCCTCATCCATGATGGTGGAGCTAGCATAACGACTCAACCGCGTAAACTCGTGGAGATATTCATCCACGCTCCTCTCACCCTGCACCAACTTCAGGAACTCATTCTCCATTGAAATCCTCTGAGTAGAAGGGAGGTATCTTGCTAAGAACATGTAACACCCCAGTTTTTGCAAGAGGTTCAGTCTGCTGTTCTGGAAATTTTTGGGTTCTGGCAGGAGGCACACGGCCTGCGACACGGGCGTGTCGCAGGGCGTGTCGAGGCCGTGTCGACACTCGGCCCAAGTGTCGACACTTTGTGCTCGACAAAGTGTCGAGAGTGAGGCACACGGCCTGCGACACGGGCGTGTCGCAGGGCGTGTCGAGGCCGTGTCGACACTCGGCCCAAGTGTCGACACTTTGTGCTCGATAGAATGTCGAGAGTGGGGCACACGGCCTGCGACACGGGCGTGTCGCAGGGCGTGTCGAGGCCGTGTCGACACTCGGCCCAAGTGTCGACACTTTTGCTCGACAGCGTGTCGAGACTGGGGCACACGGCTTGGGACACGGGCGTGTCCCAGGCCGTGTCACCTCTCGGGTTGGTGTTGGGGCCGTATCGTTGGAGACACACGGCAGGCCACACGGCCGTGTCACTGGGGACACGGGCATGTCGGTTTGAACACGGGCGTGTCGAGTGCCCGTGTCTGATTCCAGGCGCGTCGATTTGAGACGGCGAATGAGGCACACGGCCCTAGACACGGGCGTGTGCCAGGCCGTGTTCGGCCCAGGTCTTTTATTTTCCAGGCGAATCGCAGCCAGTCTTTTTCTGGTTTTGGGATCTAACGGCTCAGGCCATCTCCTGGACAGTTAAGTCCGATCTTAGGGTTACAGATCCTCATTCTTTTTCAAGTCCTCTCTTTCTTAGTTCTTGAGAGAAACTAGAGCAAGGAGGAAGAAGAAGAACTTTTGGGCTGTAGGAAGGGTTTCGGAGCTCCGAATCGCGAGCCGAGTCCGGATCCGTGAAGCTTAGACCATTGCGAAGATTTCCATCCGGCTATTTTGCCATGGCAAGAAAGAGGAGTCGGAAGGTAACGACATCTCTCCTCTCGGTCTTTAGGATGCACGTTTTAGCATCATCTAGTTTTCTTTTCTCTAATTTTTGGGCACCAAACTCTCAAATGAGAGGGGTTTTGGCTTGCCAAGTTTCAAGAGGAACTTCCGGGTCGATTGAGTCCGTCCCCGGCATATTTTGCATTAGAGATCCGCTTCGCTAGTGGATTAGGCATGGTGGGTGAAGCCGTAGTCGCGACCGTTAGTCCGACACGGTGATGTTGCATACGAACTTAGGGATTCGTAGAGGTTTCCGATGCGGCAAGATGCCGTTTGTGTTGTGGTGGTGACTGTCCCGTTTGCTTGAAAAGAGTACATGTAGTCGAACCCGGACAAGGTTAGCTCCTCGTGGTGGTAGATGGTTTCCTTGACAAGGTTAGCTCCAAATGAGAATGGAGATGGTTTCCTTGGTGGACAAGGTTATCTCCGCACGAGTTGGAGATGTTTTCCTTGGTGCGCGGGAACGCTGCGGTACAAAGAGGGATTGCGATGTGTTTAGTCTTGGTTGTGTTGTGCCAAGGCGTGGCTATGTCTCTGTGGTCGGCTGGCTATCCCGTGACACGTGCGTCATGTGTGGAGATTGTCCCGGCGAGACTAGTCCCCTTCTGTGAGACTGACGAGAATGCCAAGCTTGGGGCAAGCCCGGGCAAAGAGGCCATGAGCGGGTGGGGTCCAGCAAGGCTTCTTAGAATCGGTCAGTCTGTGGTTGTTGGAATCCTGACATGAGACGTCAGAGCTTGCAGGCAAGCCCGGGGCTAAGCCCACGAGCGGGTGGGGCCTTGGCAAGATTTCCATGTGGCGGCCTGTGCGCCGTGTGAGGGAGTTGTGTCTCCCTCAATGTTTGCGGCTTTATGCCAATTGGGGAAATGTGAGTACCCAAATGTTGTGATGTTGTGCTAGATGCATACGGTTTAGGGTACCTTGGGTGAAGCCCGGGTGTTGCATTCATGTTGCATAGTAGGCCCTTTCTTTATATGCTCAACCAGTAGAGAACATGTTTGTTGATTGAGACATCCAAGCCTGTTTTAATGTATTTCTATTTATAGGAATTTATATTGCATATGAAGTGCTGACTTGCAGGTTGGAGGGTTCCCCGGGGTCCGTTAGGGGCGGCCGGGAGGAGATGTGTTGTTACACAGTTTGAGGTCAGCCTTTGCTGACCCACGTTACTAATAATTTTTACAGGGCAAGGATCGCACGCAGGAGCTAGCACGCCGGCCAAAAAGGCCTAAGCCCATGAAGTGTTTTCTCTTTTGTAGCACTACTTTTGATGATGTATGTTTGAGACTATTTTGTCCGGCTTGCATGCCGAGGTAGACTAGGAGTGCTGAGCACATTCATGTTTGGTTGTACTGTTTACCCTTTTGGACATTTGATGTAAGGCCTTAAGGCCATTTGTTTACTCTTTTGGATTAGTGGATAACTTCTAGTTGTGCTTGGTTTTCCGCTGTGTTGTGCAAGTGTTTTGAGTTTGGGTAGCTATATCAACTTTTAATACTAAAGCTGTGGTGTTCGTATGTTGTGGGGCCCCGGCCGGACCCATATTATACGTCTATTACAGGGGAGGTGTTACAATTTGGTATCAGAGGCGAGGTTAGATTCAAGGTCAGTGCGTAAAGAAGTTATCCACATAAGAGTAACGCGGGACCATGAGTGTCCTTATGTTTTAGTCTTGAGATTGGAGACTAATCCCTTATTTCTTGTCTTCCTGAAGAGTGCAAGCAACGAGGCGGGCACTTCAAGAGCAAGGGATGATCTCTCGGCGAGCAGTGCTACTGCTCCAGGTCTTTTGGGCACGGGTGTAGACCCGTCCGACTTCTGCCGCATGCTTGCAGAAGCGATGGTGGCAGCTCAAGCTACAGCAGCGGCTCAGGTGGCAGCCCCTGCCACACCAGATACGGCAACGGCCGTGCCAGGAGCAGAAGCCAGGCGAGTGGAGCCTTTGGCGGAGAGAGTAGTTGTTGGACATGGAGATCGACACATGAAGTACTTCCTGAGTTTCCATCCCCCGTCCTTCAAGGGTACTGGAACGCCAACGGATGCGGAGGACTGGTGGGTTCGTATTCAAGAACTGTTAAGGGCGGCAGAGACGCCAGAGGAAAAGAAAGCTGAGTATGCGGCTTTCATGTTGGAAGGGGATGCCAAGTTATGGTGGGTGGCCCATAGCGGCCGCCAGTTTCCGGGACGCACCCCGTCAGTGGAAGAGTTCGGGGACGCTTTTCTTAAGAGGTATATCCCCGTTTCAACTCGGTTGGCCCTGCAGAGACAGTTTTTGCATCTAATGCAGCGCGAAAAGACGGTGGACGAGTACGTGCAAGAGTTCACCCGTTTGGGTCGTTATGCGGGAACGACAATGGCTGATGATGTAGAGAGGGATAACCTCTTCTACCAAGGTTTGAGGGAGAATCTGAGGCAGCCCCTCATCTCCATGAAGAGGGCGGGATTTAATGAGTTAGTTGAAGCCGCCAGGAGTTTGGAGAATGATTTGGAGCGAACCCAACGCCGTAAGGGTTTTACTCCCAAGCAAGGGGAAGGGAAGCCTTCCCAATCTCATGGAAAGTCTGATGGGAGTAGGTGGAGGAAGAAGCCTTCCGCTTCCAGATCTGGTGAGAGGAGCAACTGGACGCCTGGGGGTTCCCACTCTAGGGGACCGCCGACGTGCTACAACTGCGGGAAGGTTGGGCACATAGCCCGTGCTTGTCAGCAAGGGGGAGCGGGGCAAGAGTCAAAGCAGGAGCAGTCTGTGCGCTCGGGCCCCAGTGCTGCAGAGAAAGGAAAGATGGCGGAGTCGAGCGCTTCTCGGTTCCAACCGGTGCAACCAAGGGCCTACAACCTTGGACAGCAAGAAGCGATCCGCTAGACGGATGTGGTGACAGGTATGAAGAGAAATTAAGTTTAAATTTTGTGCTTCATCCTTTTAGACTTTTGTGTAATGTCTATGTTGTAGGCTTCGTGTTAGTTTCCGGATACCCCGCTAGGGTATTGTTTGATACAGGAGCATCGCACTCCTTTCTTGCGGAGAGCTTCATCCGGAGAATAGGAATTGAGTCTTTCTCGTCGGGAGCAGAGCTGAAAGTGCGCATGCCCAATGGGTCATCTATGACCACCGGGGCTAAAGGGCGCATTCGTTGGGAACTAGACGGAGTTGTCTTCGCTCTGGAAGCGGCAGTGTTACCTCTAGTAGAGTTCGACGTCATTTTGGGTATGGATTGGCTTGCAGAGCAGCACGCCAGTATTGATTGCCTTTCTAAGGTGGTGACCTTAAGGAGTAAAGGGCAAACTGAAGTCAAGTTTGAGGGCCTTGGTGGAGTGGCCTGTTCCCTGATATCGGCCATGCAGTTGGTGCGGGCGGTTAACCAGGGTGGTGTAGCGCTTGTAGCGTTATTGGAGGTTCGTCTCTCCCAACTGTCGATTGAGGAAGTGCCTGTGGTGGCAGAGTTCCAGGATGTGTTTCCGGATGAACTTCCTGGAGCGCCTCCTCGGCGGGAGATCGACTTCTCGATCGAGTTAGTGCCGGAGGCTAGACCGGTGTCACGTCCTCCATTTAGGATGGCACCAAAGGAGTTAGCGGAACTTAAGGTTCAGTTACAGGAACTGTTGGAGCAAGGGTATATTAGACCCAGTTCTTCACCGTGGAGCGCACCGGTGTTGTTTGTGAAGAAGAAAGACGGTAGCATGCGCCTGTGCATAGACTACCGAGAGCTTAATAAGTTGACCGTCAAGAATAAGTATCCGATTCCTCGGATAGATGATTTATTTGACCAATTGGTGGGGTCGATGGTATATTCGAAGTTGGACTTGAAGTCAGGCCACTATCAGCTACGAATTCGGGATGAGGACATACCCAAAACTGCTTTTGGGACAAGGTATGGACACTTTGAGTTTACGGTGATGCCGTTCGGGCTGACGAACGCACCATCGGTGTTCATGGATCTGATGAATCGGGTATTCCGGGAATACTTGGATTCTTTTGTGGTTGTTTTCATTGATGACATTTTGGTGTATTCCAAATCGGAAGTGGAGCATGAGACCCACTTGAGGATAGTTTTGCAAGTGTTGAGGGAGAATGAATTGTATGCAAAATTCTCCAAATGCGAGTTCTGGTTAGAGAAGGTGGCATTTTTGGGCCACGTGATTAGTGGTGATGGGGTGGTAGTGGATCCAGCGAAAGTGGAGGCCATCAGAGATTGGCCGGTGTTGAGGACCGTGGCGGAAGTCCGAAGTTTTCTTGGACTAGCCGGGTATTATAGGAGATTCGTGGAGAATTTCTCGAAGATAGCTCTACCCCTCACCTCTCTCACTCGCAAAGACCATAAATTTGTGTGGACCCAAGAGTGCGGTCAAGCATTCGAGGCACTAAAGGAGAGGCTTATGATGGCTCCGATCTTGAGTTTACCGCAAGGGACAGATGGATTTCAAATTTTCAGTGACGCATCGGGATGCGGTTTGGGTTGCGTTTTGGTGCAACATGGGAAGGTGATAGCCTTTGGGTCTAGACAGCTGAAACCTCATGAGAGGAATTACCCCGTCCATGACTTGGAGTTGGCGGCGGTAATCTTCGCGCTGAAAATTTGGCGGCATTATGTTTATGGCGCAAGAGTGGAGATCTTCACGGACCATAAAAGCCTGAAGTATCTCTTGGATCAAAAGGACTTGAACATGCGGCAACGCAGATGGGTTGAGTTTCTTGGAGACTACGAAGTGGCGATTCAGTACACGCCGGGTAAAGCCAATGTGGTGGCGGATGCGTTGAGTAGAAAGTACTCGGGGCTAGGAAATTGGATCGAAGCTCATGATGAGCGGTTGGTACGGGAATGGGAGTCCCTTGGATTGGAATGTGTTGCGAGGGGCGAGTCTAGCGTGGCTCGGTTGAACTGGATTGAAGTGCAAAGCGATTTGTCCGACCGTATTCGGGAAGCGACTCGGTTGGATGTGGAGTTTCAACCTTTTGTGTTGGAGTCTCAAACGGGCGAGAGCAGCACCTGGGAGATGATTGATGGGATTCTGAGGAAGGGCGGAAGGGTTTGTGTACCGCAGTTTGGCAATCTCCGTGAGGAGTTGATGTTTGAGGCTCACTTCTCAAAGTACTCCATTCACCCGGGCAGTACAAAGATGTACTTGGATATGAAGAAATCCTTTTGGTGGCCGGGGTTGAAGCGAGATGTGGCTTTGTATGTGAGTCGTTGCCAAACATGTGCCTTGGTGAAGGCCGAATGTCAGAAACCGGGCGGGTTCCTGAAGCCCCTTCCAATTCCTGAGTGGAAATTTGAGGACATTTCCATGGACTTTGTGCATGGTTTGCCTAGATCGCAGCATGGGAATGATGCTATTTGGGTGATCGTGGATCGCCTAACCAAGGTGGCTCACTTCATCCCGAACCGGAAAGAGGACAGCGTGGAGAAGCTGGTGGAGTTGTATGTTCGCAACATTGTGCGACTGCACGGAATTCCGAAGAGCATAGTCAGTGATCGCGATGGACGATTTACGTCCAAGGATTGGAGACTTGTTCAGAAGAGCTTGGGCACGAAGCTAAAGTTCAGTACGGCGTTCCATCCTCAAACCGATGGGCAAACGGAGAGGACGAACCGTACGTTGGAGGATATGTTGAGGATGTGCGTTCTCGATTTTGGCAAGAGGTGGGAGGATCACCTCTTCATGGTAGAATTTGCGTACAACAACAGTTTTCAAGCTAGCATAAAGATGGCCCCATACGAAGCTTTGTATGGGAGGCGGTGTCGAACGCCAATGTCTTGGGCAGAGGCGGGAGACACCAAACTTCTGGGAAAGGATGCGGTAGTTGACGCTTGTGAGATGGTACAGACCATCCAAGAGCGTATGAAGGTGGCACAAGACAGGCAAGCGAAATATTTTAATGCTCGTCACCGGAAGTTAGAATTTGCAGTTGGTGATTGGGTTTATCTGAAGGTCAAGCCGTTCAAAGGCGTCTCGCGGATTCGCCGACTCAAGAAGTTGAGTCCAAGGTTTTTGGGGCCTTTTGAAATTATTGAGCGGATTGGAGAAGCAGCCTATCGGTTGGCATTGTCCGCAGATTTGAGTGGATTACATGACGTCTTCCACGTCTCCGTGTTGAGGAAAGCCTTGGTGGAGGCTAGCGTGGTGATTGAGCCGGCATCGGTGCCGATTGAGGAAGACTTGAGGACGCAAGTCCTTCCAATCGCTATAGAAGATTCGGAGATTCGGCAGTTGCGGAATAAAGAAGTTAAACTTGTGAAAGTTCGTTGGGACAACTGCGGTCGTGAGGAGTTCTCGTGGGAGCGAGAACAGGCCATGCTAGAAGACTATCCGGAACTTTTGTTGTCAGGTACAATTTAAGTTTTGTACCCTTTTGTTTTGTAATTTCGGGACGAAATTCAGTTAAGTGGGGGAGAGTTGTAACACCCCAGTTTTTGCAAGAGGTTCAGTCTGCTGTTCTGGAAATTTTTGGGTTCTGGCAGGAGGCACACGGCCTGCGACACGGGCGTGTCGCAGGGCGTGTCGAGGCCGTGTCGACACTCGGCCCAAGTGTCGACACTTTGTGCTCGACAAAGTGTCGAGAGTGAGGCACACGGCCTGCGACACGGGCGTGTCGCAGGGCGTGTCGAGGCCGTGTCGACACTCGGCCCAAGTGTCGACACTTTGTGCTCGACAGAATGTCGAGAGTGGGGCACACGGCCTGCGACACGGGCGTGTCACAGGGCGTGTCGAGGCCGTGTCGACACTCGGCCCAAGTGTCGACACTTTTGCTCGACAGCGTGTCGAGACTGGGGCACACGGCTTGGGACACGGGCGTGTCCCAGGCCGTGTCACCTCTCGGGTTGGTGTTGGGGCCGTATCGTTGGAGACACACGGCAGGCCACACGGCCGTGTCACTGGGGACACGGGCGTGTCGGTTTGAACACGGGCGTGTCGAGTGCCCGTGTCTGATTCCAGGCGCGTCGATTTGAGACGGCGAATGAGGCACACGGCCCTGGACACGGGCGTGTGCCAGGCCGTGTTCGGCCCAGGTCTTTTATTTTCCAGGCGAATCGCAGCCAGTCTTTTTCTGGTTTTGGGATCTAACGGCTCAGGCCATCTCCTGGACAGTTAAGTCCGATCTTAGGGTTACAGATCCTCATTCTTTTTCAAGTCCTCTCTTTCTTAGTTCTTGAGAGAAACTAGAGCAAGGAGGAAGAAGAAGAACTTTTGGGCTGTAGGAAGGGTTTCGGAGCTCCGAATCGCGAGCCGAGTCCGGATCCGTGAAGCTTAGACCATTGCGAAGATTTCCATCCGGCTATTTTGCCATGGCAAGAAAGAGGAGTCGGAAGGTAACGACATCTCTCCTCTCGGTCTTTAGGATGCACGTTTTAGCATCATCTAGTTTTCTTTTCTCTAATTTTTGGGCACCAAACTCTCAAATGAGAGGGGTTTTGGCTTGCCAAGTTTCAAGAGGAACTTCCGGGTCGATTGAGTCCGTCCCCGGCATATTTTGCATTAGAGATCCGCTTCGCTAGTGGATTAGGCATGGTGGGTGAAGCCGTAGTCGCGACCGTTAGTCCGATACGGTGATGTTGCATACGAACTTAGGGATTCGTAGAGGTTTCCGATGCGGCAAGATGCCGTTTGTGTTGTGGTGGTGACTGTCCCGTTTGCTTGAAAAGAGTACATGTAGTCGAACCCGGACAAGGTTAGCTCCTCGTGGTGGTAGATGGTTTCCTTGACAAGGTTAGCTCCAAATGAGAATGGAGATGGTTTCCTTGGTGGACAAGGTTAGCTCCGCACGAGTTGGAGATGTTTTCCTTGGTGCGCGGGAACGCTGCGGTACAAAGAGGGATTGCGATGTGTTTAGTCTTGGTTGTGTTGTGCCAAGGCGTGGCTATGTCTCCGTGGTCGGCTGGCTATCCCATGACACGTGCGTCATGTGTGGAGAGTGTCCCGGCGAGACTAGTCCCCTTCTGTGAGACTGACGAGAATGCCAAGCTTGGGGCAAGCCCGGGCAAAGAGGCCATGAGCGGGTGGGGTCCAGCAAGGCTTCTTAGAATCGGTCAGTCTGTGGTTGTTGGAATCCTGACATGAGACGTCAGAGCTTGCAGGCAAGCCCGGGGCTAAGCCCACGAGCGGGTGGGGCCTTGGCAAGATTTCCATGTGGCGGCCTGTGCGCCGTGTGAGGGAGTTGTGTCTCCCTCAATGTTTGCGGCTTTATGCCAATTGGGGAAATGTGAGTACCCAAATGTTGTGATGTTGTGCTAGATGCATACGGTTTAGGGTACCTTGGGTGAAGCCCGGGTGTTGCATTCATGTTGCATAGTAGGCCCTTTCTTTATATGCTCAACCAGTAGAGAACATGTTTGTTGATTGAGACATCCAAGCCTGTTTTAATGTATTTCTATTTATAGGAATTTATATTGCATATGAAGTGCTGACTTGCAGGTTGGAGGGTTCCCCGGGGTCCGTTAGGGGCGGCCGGGAGGAGATGTGTTGTTACACAGTTTGAGGTCAGCCTTTGCTGACCCACGTTACTAATAATTTTTACAGGGCAAGGATCGCACGCAGGAGCTAGCACGCCGGCCAAAAAGGCCTAAGCCCATGAAGTGTTTTCTCTTTTGTAGCACTACTTTTGATGATGTATGTTTGAGACTATTTTGTCCGGCTTGCATGCCGAGGTAGACTAGGAGTGCTGAGCACATTCATGTTTGGTTGTACTGTTTACCCTTTTGGACATTTGATGTAAGGCCTTAAGGCCATTTGTTTACTCTTTTGGATTAGTGGATAACTTCTAGTTGTGCTTGGTTTTCCGCTGTGTTGTGCAAGTGTTTTGAGTTTGGGTAGCTATATCAACTTTTAATACTAAAGCTGTGGTGTTCGTATGTTGTGGGGCCCCGGCCGGACCCATATTATACGTCTATTACAGGGGAGGTGTTACAGAACAATCCCGAGAACTCTTCCATCGGAACGTCTATCAGTTGTCTACCTCGCAGATGATGCAGCTCCAAACCTTCCCACCACATCCTCGCTTCACCGTCCAGCAGGAACGTAGCGATGGTGGTCATCTGCCACTCCTCCGTCTCCGTCGCCGTCATGACTCTCTTCACCCTAGAGAGCCAATCGTCAGCCTGAGATGGGGTTCCCAACCCCGAGAATAACGGAGGGTTAAAGCTCATTACATGCTTCAACTGCCTCTCAGATGCCCTCCTTGGCACTATTGGTTCCGCAACCACTTGCTCCACCCTCCTCGGCTCCGCCTCTTGAAGAGGTACTTGCTCCATCACAGGAGCGGGCTGCTGCGCTTGCCTCCCAGGCGGCGCATTTATCACGGCCAACACCACTTCAGCCACCAATCGTATATTTTCAGCCGACAGAGGTGTTGCAGGAGCAACATCCGGTGCACTACTAGCCTCAGAAACTCGGCGTTCTGACGGCCCAACACCACTTCTGGTCACCTATAGTGGTACAAAACACCGTTAAGCGACCAAACAAATTGCAAACAGCAATTATAGGAACACGCAGGTTCCTCAAACACGAGTATTTTCATTCCTAAGTGGACATTCATGGGTTCTTTTTACTGTTATTACGATGACGCAAACAATGTGCTCACCACCCCTTAAAAAGAATTCGGCCACGAATTCAGTTTAAGCCCGACCAAAACCAGTAGTCTGATACCAAATTGTAACACCCCCTATCCGTCGCATAGTATATAGCAGTAGGTCCGGCCGGGGCCCGACGCCATATACCACAGACAGACCGGGTGGATACTTATGGAAACCATCCAACCAATCTCAACGTCCTACACAGAGCATTCTAGCGGAAGCAGTTTAAGAGTTGCAAAACAAGAACCCAGCAACAAGCATGAATGTCCACTAATACGAAAATAGGAATGTTATTACAAAATACTCAAAACAAGCCTTAAGGCCTTACAAAAAGTTTCACTTGACTGTTACATGATTTACAAACCACGGCACGCAGGCCGGTCATACATGAATAAAGCAATAAACATTTCCATTCGGGCCTTCGAGGGCCGGCTTCGCAAAAAGGGCTTTAGCCCGCTATTGACCGGTTGGTCCAGCTGCACCTGCAAGCAACAAACCACCGCACGGTGGCAAAACAAGGCAACGGTCAGCAATGCTGACCAAATTATAATGATCCCGCCCCCAACTCGGGGCGGCGATGCTCCTTCCCTGCATTTCATTAGCATAAGCGAGCAACATAAAAACCATAGCCATATCATCACAGGCGTTGGCTCGCACGGCCACACGCCCCGTGCACTCAGGGCACATTCTCGGTGAACCGGTCTATGTTGCGTCAATTTAAGCTACCAACATTCCGGACTCACCACCGCCACTTAGACGGCCAAACCTATGAGCAATTTGTCTTCCGGGCCTGGGTCACGTCAATTTAAGCCATTGACCGCCGAAGACTCACATCTATGCCAACGGCGAGTGCCATGTAACTTTAGGTCTCTCTAACCTGAACGACATAGAGCGGGTACGGCTCCATCTAACCCGTGCTCACATCGCAACGACAATTTAAGCCATATGCGCGGGTCAAACTTTCACCGAGTCCCATTCTAACACAAGTCACATAACCCCGTTATGTTCAAGTTGGCTCTCAGGCCACCAAGTTGGCAAGATCTCGTATTCGCCCAGTTTTCCGGGTGCACCTTTGGGTTAGTCCCCAAGGCTCCCTGCTGCAATCTACAGCGTAGAAAACCCGAAAACACCCAATAGCACGGACTCTTCTCCGGCCTTATGCAATGCAACATCACCGATCCGGACTAACATGTCCGGGTAGGCTTCAACCAAAATGCCTATGTCCGTTCTCGCATACGGACTCTAAACAACGGGGACTTCACATATCTACCCGAAGGAATGCCTCCAACTCTCCGCAAACTCGCGAGAGCGGGCTTCCTATGCAAAGAAAGAGAGCGACTCATGCTCAAGATGAGGATCGTTACCCTTGTGGTCCTCTTTGGCGCCATTGAAAAGTAATCGGATGGAAATCACCGCACTTGCGTTGCCTCCGTGGATCCGGAGTCGGCTTGCGATTCGGAGCTCCGAAGCTCCTCCAATGGCGGATCTAGCTCTTCTTCTTCTTGCCTTAGCTCTCCTTTCTCCAAGGATTTAGAAAGAGGATAAGTGGAAAAAGTGAGGGTTTTCTAAGTCAAAACCCGGGTATATCCCTTCAGGAACAACCCCCAGCCGTTGGATCTTCAGTCAAAGAAATGAACGGCTTCGATTCGGGGCTGAGATGCCCAATCTGGACCAAACACGGCCTGGCACACGCCCGTGTCCCGGGCCGTGTGCCTCATTCGCCGTCAAAATCGAATCACCTGGAACCTCACACGGGTATCGAACACGCCCGTGTTTGAGCTGACACGCCCGTGTTCCACCTGACACGGCCGTGTAGCCGGCCGTGTACCCCATGATTTTTCCCCGTTTTCAACCCGAGCACTACACGGGTTCTAGGACACGCCCGTGTCCTTGCCTGTGTCACCTTGACACGCCTGGGCTCCAGGCCGTGTACACGGTCTCGACACTTCGCGGCTAAGTGTCGACACGGGTCGACACGCCCGGCGACACGCCCGTGTCGCAGGCCGTGTGCCATGTCTCGACACATTGTCGACACCAAAGTGTCGACTTCGCGGGACGAGTGTCGACACGGGTTGACACGCCCTGCGACACGCCCGTGTCGCAGGCCGTGTGCCATGTCTCGACACAACGTCGAAGCACTGTGTCGACTTCACGGCTAAGTGTCGACACGGGTCGACACGCCCTGCGACACGCCCGTGTCGCAGGCCGTGTGCCCAGTCTCTACACAATGTCGAGACCAAAGTGTCGACTTCGCGCCTTAGTGTCGACACAGGCTTGACACGCCCTGGGACACGCCCGTGTCCCAGGCCGTGTGCCTGCAGCCAGAACTCAAATTGGCCCAAAACATCCCCCTTTGCTCCTTTGAGTTTCGGGGCGTTACAAGTATTGTCTCGACACTTTACTGCTGAGTTGAAGTTCAATGAAGTATCAAGTATCACGACTAAAGACTTGACAGCTGTCATAATTGACAATGTTGTTGCATCTGTCAGAGCTGTAAGAAGGCGGTTAGGAATCGGATCAGCCGGTAACCTCGGATGGAGCCTATATAAAAACATGTTCTATCATTAGATAGAAGAATCGAAGTTGTCACAACCAACAACTAAGAAGAAGAAGAAGGAAAGTCTTCATCCAGAAATCAACAAGTATCTGGCAGATCCTGAACAAGTCTGCAAGAAGAATTCAGATCCACATCTGAAAAGAAGAAGGAAGTTAGATTGAGGATCACCTCCAACTTCACAAGAAGATTAATCTTACTTTGTTCAAATTCAAGAAGCATTGAAGAAGCTAAGACATGTTGGATCTAAAGCAGTCAGATCTATCAAGAACTGACCAAGAAACCTTCAACCCATTCTCTTTCAACCTGGGTGAAGGATTTATAATTTTTATAATCACTTTTCTCTATAGGATCTTATATAAATCTGACTATAGGAGAGTTACCTCTCTGAGTTGTAAGCCTAAATCTATAAAGGCTAGGGTAGGGCTGAGTGCCTGAGGTAGGGGATTAATTTCTTTGAGTTGTACGCCTGTTGAAGACGCTGAGGTAGGGCTGAGTGGCCGAGGTAGGGATTAATTTCTCTGAGTTGTAGGCCTGGAAAGAGGCTGAGGTAGGGCTTGATTGCCTGAGTTGTAGGAGTGTGGACTCACTCTGAGGTAGGATTCTCTGAGTGGATTCTAGCTACAAGACTTGTTGAAGTCTGAGTTGTAGGAACCATTCAGGGTTCTGAGTTGTAAGATCTGAGGATCTTAGAAGGAAGAAGGGAGTTAGGCCAAATCTAGTATACTGCTAGATAGGCAAAGCAGGAAAGTGGATGTACCCATCACTTGTGGAACCACTATAAATCTGTGTGCACTCTGTGATTGGGTAGGATTTCTTTTATACTGTGCTGTGTTAATTGCTGAATAATCTGTGTTAGCAGTAAAAATATTATCTGCCTTAAGGAAAATGAATTGAACCTATTCACCCCCCACCCCCCTATAGGTGTTTAGGATATCTTGAAACCAATTCTTTCAAGTGGTATCATAGGGAGGTTACTCAAGATTAGACTTAACAATCTGAGTGGATCAATAAGGCAGTCATCAGTTAGACAAAATAGGCTCAGGTGAGAATCAGAAGGAACTTGGATCCATGAAGCTTCATATCTGTAGGAAAGAAAGTTTTGGCATATGGATAGAGAAGGTCAGATTATTCATGGAAGCATCTGATCCAAGAATTTATATCACAGTTCTAGAAGGACCATTTATTCCTATGAATAAATCAGTTCTTGATGCTAATCTCAAGACTCCTAAGAGTTATTCAGAAATGACTAAGGAAGAGATCATTCCAGCAACCTTAGACAAGAGGGCACAGGACATAATTATGAGTATCATAGATGACTCTACCTTCTAGAATGTGGTCCATTTCAAAACCTCCAAGGAGATGTGGGACACCTTGATTGTCTACATGGAGGGAACAGAAGAAGTGAGAGAGGACAGGAAGTCTATGTTAAATCAAGAGTATGAAAACTTTAGACAAGCTAAGATAGACAACATAGCTGAATGCTATAAGAAATTCTTTAGAATTGTTAATGAGCTAATGACTTATGGAAGAGTCTTTAGCACAAATAAATAAAATAAGTTTCTCAAATCCCTAACCAAGGATTGGGATACTAAAATATGTGCCATCAGAGAGGTGGTCAAGCTTGCATATACACCTCCACCAACCTTATTTGGCAAACTATTATCCTATGAGATGCAGCTCACTGCTAGAAAGGAGGAGGAGAAAAGTAATAAGTCTGAATACAGAGAAAAGTCAGTTGCCTTTAAGGCTGAAACTACAAGAAAGGGCAGGATAAAGTCACCTTCTCCTCCCAGGAAAATGGCTGAAGTTGAATCTGAAAATACTGACATCAACACTTCAGACAGTCACAACTCTGATGAAGACTTTGCTGCCTTCACAAGACAGTTTCAAAGGTACATGAGAAGAAGAAATGGAGAACAAAGCCATCTTTATCCTACTCCAAGGATTACTATTACAAGAAGAAGAAAGCATCTAAGGAGGACAGGTATGGCTCTAATCCCAGTAAACAAATTTCTTATAAAATTGTTTGTTATTGTTGCAACAGGCCAAGACATATCATAGCTGATTGTCCAGATAAATGAAAGGAATCTAAAGATAAAAAGAAGCGGCAAAATAAGGGCAAGAAGGAGAGATCATTGGTTGCAAAGAAGCAGAAAAGCTGGACTGATTCCTCATCATCAGATTCAGGAGAAGAGACAGAAGCTGAAGCTTATATAGGATTGTTTACTACTGAAGAGGATTCAGTAGAATCTAAGTTCTTGCAAATGCTGGACTCAATGAATGGGACAGAAGATCATCACTATAGAGGGTTGATGGCTTTGGCTGAGGAAGATCAATACCAGGATCAGCCTGGTCCCAGCAAGGTAAACAGATTATCTACAGTTTCTGATTATTATACTAGATCAGAATCAGAAGCATCTGCATCAAGAGATGTGGATGGTTCAGAATTTGAAGGGGATGTTCATAAACTTATTAATGAATATGGTGATCTATTGCAAGCACTTAAGAGAAGCAGAAACCTTGTCAAAAACCAGCCTAAGGAAATTGCATCCCTTAAACTGGCTGCATTAGATTCAGAAACAATGCTGAATCTGAAGATGAATGAAGTTGACAAACTGAAAAATATAACTTTTATTCAGATTGGTACAATTTCATTCAAAAATGATCAAATCAAGAGTCTGGAAGTCAGATTTCAAAGAGAGAAGGAACTTGTGGCTAAGTTCTCAAAGCCAAAGTCAGCCTTACCCTTAATTGATGACTTTATTCTCCAAAAGGGTAAGACGGGATTAGGTTTCAAGGGAAGAATCAGTGAAGCTAATTCCAAAAGAAAATGCAAAGCCCCAGTTCAGCTACTAGCCTCCAAACCTCCTGTTGCTTTCAGGAAAGTGATGCAGCCTACTAACAAGTATGACCATGACATTACTCATGGTCACTGTAAGCTTGGTAATCTAAATGGCAAGGGTGTAATTGCCAATAGAGTAGCCCATGTACAAACACATTATGATTATCAGGAACCATTAGTGTTTGATGTACCAGCCCCAACACTTATGAAAAGGACTACTGTACCTACAGTTTTAAGGTCTGCTGACAACAATGTTGTTAAGCATGTATCTAAGAAAAGATACAATAGATATGAGTGCTTGTGTTGTGGTAAAGTGAGACATTATGCCCTAGATTGTTGGCATAACACTACTGTCAGGAAGAATGCTAGCTTACCTATCAGAAGGCTGCAGGCAATTATGACAAGTTTCAGACTAACCTGAACCTAGAACCCAATAATTATTGGGGTTCTAAGGTTAAGTAATTTTATTTGATGCAGGTGAGTCCAAGTGGCCATACCCTAATATGGTACTTGGGTAGTAGATATTCCAGGTACATGACTGGAACAAGAAGGATGTTGAAGGATTATACTCCTATAGAGAATGGACCCAAAGTGATCTTTGGTGGATCTGAAAAAGGGGTCATCAAAGGGTTTGGTAACATTTCCAATAATTCCATCACTATCACCCAAGTGACTTATGTGAAAGGTTTGAAACATAACTTAATAAGCATAAGCCAACGGAGTGATCTTGGTTATGACACCTCTTTTATTAAGAATGGCTGTCAGATTAGAAGAACAATTGATCAAGAGGTCATCTTGTCAGGATATAGAAAAGGAAATGTTTACTGTCTCAATTTTGATTGTGAAAATAAAAACTCTCCTATTTGTCTAGTTACAGATGAGAAAGCTTCTCATTGTGTCAAATGGCATAAGAGGTTGGCTCACCTGAACTATAAGTCAATAGGCCAACTCTATAGTATGGATTTAGTGAGGAATGGTCCTCAGGTCAAGTGCATCCAGGAGGGTGTGTGTTCCCTAGTCTTGATATTAAGGACTCAGTGAGGTGTTTGTACCTCCTGCATATGGATCTATTTGGTCTTATGCCAGTTCATAGTCTAGGTAGGAAAGTCTACACATTTGTGGTTGTGGATGACTATTCTACATTTACATGGGTTTTCTTTCTGAGGCAGAAATATGAAACCCCAACTATTTTCCATAACTTTGTTAGGCAAATTCAGAATGAACTTAACAATTCAGTGGTCAAAATCAGAAGTGATCATGGAACTGAATTTCAGTCTGAATGCATGACTAGGTTTTGTGAAGAATTAGGAATTCATCAAGAGTTCTCCTCACCAAGAACTCCTCGACAGAATGGTATTGTTGAAAGAAAGAATAGGACTCTTATTGAGGCTGGTAGAACACTACTAAGTGACACTTCTCCCATAGAATATTTCTGGGTTGAGGCAGTAAACACTGCATGCCATGTTCTCAATAGAGCATCCATCACTAAAAGCCATAAAAAGACACCCTATGAGATTATGAAAGGCAGAAAACCAAACATATCCTATTTAGAATCTTTGGTAGCAAGTGTTTTGTTCTTAATAATGGAAACCACTATTTCACTAAGTTTATTGCCAAATCCCAAGAATGGATATTTGTTGAGTACAACAACAGTATTAGAGCATACAGAGTCTACAACTTGACTACTCAAGTTGTAGAAGAATCTATCCATGTTGTTTTTGATGAAACTAAACTAATCAATTGTGAGCTGTCTAGTACTCCTTGTAGCTCTACAAGTTTGAAGGAAAAGATGGACAAGCTAACCATTAGTGAAGACCAACCTGCAAGGCAGGATGAAGAAAATGATAGATGCTGTCCAAGGGGAGTACAAGACCCACAAGCTGATGATGAAGAAAAAGTAGTATAACTTGATGCAAAGACTGAAGGAAATCAAGGTGTAGATAATTTGCCTCCAGTAATAATACATCTAAAGAATCATCTAGCACACCAAATTATTGGTGATCCAAGTCATGGTGTTCAGACAAGGAGCAAGAACATGAACATAGTCCTTTGTTCAAGTTTCATGTCCCAGATGGAAACCAAGAAATTTGAATAAGCCATACAAGACCAAAATTGGATTGATGTCATGCAGGATGCAAAGAAATAGGAAAAGTACAACTGGCACATGTCAGTTTTTAGGTGGAAGATTGGTGTCATGGAGCAGCAACAAGCAGAAAAGTGTGGCTATTTTTGCTGATTCTGAATATGTTGCTGCAGGCAGTTGTTGTGCTCAGCTGTTATGGATACAACATCAGCTTGAACATTATGGCATCCAGGTAAGTAGAACTACATTATTTTGTGATTCTACTATTGTCATTTCTATTGCTAGAAATCCTGATTCTCATAGCAGAACTAAGCACATAGAAATAAAATTTCATTTTCTTAGAGATCATGTTGAAAAGGAAGATATATGTTTAGAATTTGTCAATACAAATTTTTAAATTGCTAACATATTCACCAAACCATTGGATCAAACTAAATTCAACTATTTTAAAATTGAATTAGGCATGTTGAACTTAGAATAAGAATGACAAATTTGACTAAGTAAATGTGTGTCGACATTTAAAGACAAAGGTGTCGACACTTAGTAGATGGTGTTGATACATAAGAAAAATTCTGTCGAAACATCTAGAAGATTGTGTCGACACTCAGAATTTGGAGTCGACACATACCTATCATGGCACTTAAATGTTGGTGTCGACACATACAGTCGCCTGTGTCGACACGTAGAGATTAGTGCAAGCTCTTAAGATTATTTGTGTCGACACATCGCAATTGGTGTCGACACATAGAATAGTAATTCTCTGTCGAGACTTTAGTAGTCTGTGTCGACACAATCCTAACAGTGTCGACACAATAGATTTATTTCAACCCGCCTGTTGACCTTCCTTGTTTAGAAACATATAAATAGGTGGAAGTAAACCCCTATTGACTACGCTCTCAACATTCTTGTGTCGACAAACATTCCTCTTCCTTCTTCTCTCTCTCTCTCTCTCATCCTGAATGGCGCTAAAGCTGGAAAAAAACATCAACGAAGGCTATGAACTAGTTCGCGATGCGTTTGCGAGTGGATCTAGAGAAATCAAAGCTATAATTACCCTAATCATAGAAAATGGATTGGAGTATTTGGTCTCTGAACCTACAAGGATATGGAAAAAGGACGTTCTTGAATTCTACACGACGACATCTCTGGATTCAAAGGGGGTAAAAATTAAGTCATCTGTACAAGGAACCAAGGTCAAACTCACTCAAAAAAGCATTATATCTACCCAGGGTTAAAGAAGAAGATGAAATAACATCTTCCATTACAAGCAAAGCACTCCAATGGTGTGGAATAGATCCCACAACCAAGATTGGATCCTCATTGAATAGGAAGGGGATGAATTCTCAGGGTAAATTTCTTTCTGAAATTATAGGGAAAGTTATTCTATGCAAGTCAGGGGGACATGATAGGATTTCAGCCTACATGTTCAATTTGATGACCAGAATTATATTCAAGGTGAAAACAAATTGGTCTACTGTTATTTTTGACAAAATCAAAGAAAGTCTTAAGAAACACAATCTGAGTAGAATCCTGAGTTTATATCTGGCTGAGAATATTCCTGAAGTAATGAATCAGATTGTAGGATCTAAGATCAATCATATGAGAAGAATGGATTTGAGAATACTATCAAGATGGGATAGAGTTCTGACCAAAGTTGTTTTTACCCCTTAGAAACAATCACATTAAGGTGACACTCTACTGCTGAAAGATGCATTTGAAGTATTGTCTCGACACTTTGCTGTTGAGTTGAAGTTTAATGAAGGATCAAGTATCACGACTGCAGACTTGACAGCTGTCATAACTGACAATGTTGTTGTATCTGTCAGAGCTATCAGAAGGCCGTTAGGAACCAGATCAGTCGGTAACCTCGGATGGAGCCTATATAAAAACATGTTCTATCATCAGATAGAAGAATTGAAGAAGTTGTCACAACCAACAACTAAGAAGAAGAAGAGAAGTCTTCATCCAGAAATCAGCAAGTATCTGGCAGATCCTGAACAAGTCTGCAAGAAGAATTCAGATCCACGTCTGAAAAGAAGAAGGAATCTGGATTGAGGATCACCTCCAACTTCATAAGAAGATCAACCTTACTTTGTTAAAATTCAAGAAGCTTTGAAGAAGCTAAGACAGGTTGGATCTAAAGCAGTCAGATCTATCAAGAACTGACCAAGAAACCTTCAACCCATTCTCTTTCAACCTGGGTGAAGGATTTATATTTTTTATAATCACTTTTCTCTGTAGAATCTTATATAGATCTGAGTGTAGGAGAGTTATCTCTCTGATTTGTAAGCCTAAATCTATAAAGGCTGAGCGCCTGAGGTAGGGGATTAATTTCTCTGAGTTATAGGCATGTTAAAGAGGCTGAGGTAAGGATGAGTGCCCGAGCTAGGGGATTAATTTCTCTGAGTTGTAGGCCTGGAAAGAGGCTGAGGTAGGGCTTGATTGCCTGAGTTGTAGGAGTGTGGACTCACTCTAAGGTAGGATTCTTTGAGAGGATCTGTAGGACTTGCTGAAGTCTGAGTTGTAGGAACCATTCAGGATTCTGAGTTGTAAGATCTGAGGATCGAAGAAGGAAGAAGGGAGTTAGGCCGAATCTAGTATACTGCTAGATAGGCGAAGGGGGAAAGTGGATGTTGTTGGGTTTCTCTATGAGGATGGCACAATGCTTGTGCACGCAGCGAAAAGAAAAAACATCAAGAAAAAACCCAAAGAGATGTGGATCGGGCCATGAACGTTGAATCAAGAAGTTAGCAAAACAAGTAGGCAAAAATTACCTCGGTGGCGTTGAGTCACAACTCAACGAAGATGCTCCAAACTTTGTCTTCTTGCTAGTGGCGAGTTCTACGTGGAATAATGTCCACGTTTCTGCAGAAGTCCACACGAGCGGGAGAACACCAGGCTTTCCATCACATGGAAGATCGAGATGGAGGAAAGGACCGCACCTTGCTCTCCACGGACTGCTAGGTCCGCGTCAGGAAGAGCAACACCAGCGACAGTCGCCGGAGAAGAGGAGGTCAGCGGAGCGATCACGGCGGCGGCGGAACGCTTCCGTCGGCGGCAGGATTCGGGATCGGCGGAACGAAGAACGGAACTCTTCCGTCGGGTTCGATTCGATCAGAAGCAGTAAACCCGAAAAACCCTAAGTGTTCTATTTATACCAAAGGTATAAATAAACCTAGGAAAATCGCTATCCGCAGACCACCCAAGAATAAGGGTTCCAGAATCGGCGAGAATGACCAGCCGATCGGTGAGAATCGATCGTCGAGAATCACTAAGGATCGGCGAGTATCGGCTAGAATCGGCGAGAACCAGTCAGCGAGAATCGGTCGGCGAGAATCACCAGCAGATTCGGCGAGTATCAATCGGCGAGAATGCCCGATGATTCACGTCGAATCGCAGGTTGACGATTCTTGTCGATCGTCGAGAATCACTGACGATACACGTCGAACAGGGTCGACAATACACGCCGATCGGCGAGAATCAGAGAACTATTCTCGACGATTCTCGTCGATCGGCGAGAATCAGAGAACTATTCTCGACGATTCTCGTCGACCCTCGGCCGACTATGCTTACCAATCTTTCGAGGCAACATTTGCCCAACCCGCTGATTCTTTAAGGCAACACTTTGGCCACAACCACATTCAGGTCGGTGATTGGCAACCTATACCAACACAGTCAATTATCCAACTTCTCCACATCTCTTATGTGCGACCCTGCAGGCTCATATCGCGTTGGCAGTGAGATCATATGTTTGATCACTTCCAGATCACAATGGTAACTCCAACATACTCCCACTTGATCTCGAAAGTATCAAAGCAAAAACCTCACAAACAATGAGCGGCATCTAGCAATGCATCATTGCTCCCCAAGCAATAAGAGTTCATAACTCATAAGCCTTTATGACCAATGTATCAGCGTTGTCTTTGTCCCTTTGTCCCTTACATCCGGAAAGAACTAGAGGCATGGACCGTGTCACCCTCGTAATAGCTCAATCCAAGTTTCTTGATCCAGGACGGACTTCTAGAGAATGGTGAGTCCAATATCACATATTGACTCAACCAAGCATGGCCATGCATTTCTCCGTCCAGTTCCATCAAGGGGCCCATGGATGCAACTCCTGTCATACAGGAGGACAAATCCCATATCTGCTCACACACAAACACCCAAATGATTCGTAACATGCCCAACAACCACCCTTATCATCAACCTTTCTCAAGGAAGACTTTAGATGGCATCAAAGCACGCTCTTCCTAACTTGATGAATGCTTGTGACTTCAGGTCAAAGGATCACAACACCATTGTCAATTGAGACCTACTCGTGACACGATTGGATGACAATCCACAGAGTAGTCTCAGGTTGGGTCTGTCCAGTACAACTTGTTCACTAACAAGTACCCACGTGATGACTTGATATCACAATATCATGACCTGTGAGAACCGGTTATCAGTCAACACACGTGCTAGTTTCCATGTACCATCATCACCCTTAGCTTCTATGATGATACTCGACCAGGGACCTTTAAGAATGAAGCTTCAAATAAATCATGGGCTCTCACATTCAAGTCACGTACTTGATGTCCCATGGAAGCGAACATTCTAAGGGTATCTATTATGTTAACAATTTACTATCATATAGAAAAAGACATAATAAAAGAACTTGCCATTAATTGTAAGAGAAAAATTAGGTACACAGTTCATCATATGAACAAACAGCCAACAAAATACAAGATTACATGCAACCCACAAGATTCTCGCTAGATTTGATCATTTAGGTATCGTATACCCATCGATCTAGTATGACCATCATGCTTTCTCTGCGCGAGAGGCTTTGTCAGTGGATCCGCAATGTTCTCCTCAGTCGGCACTCTGCAAATGTTTACATCTCCTCGTTCGACAATCTCACGAATAAGATGAAACCGCCGAAGTATGTGCTTGGAGCGCTGATGAGATCTAGGTTCCTTAGATTGTGCAATTGCACCATTGTTATCACAGTAGAGAACTACGGGACCAACAATGCTAGGAACTACATCAAGCTCGCCGATGAATTTCCTAATCCATACAGCCTCCTTCGCCGCATTAGCTGTTGCGATATACTCGACCTCTGTTGTAGAATCAGCAACTGTCTCTTGCTTGGAACTCTTCCAGCTCACAGCTCCTCCATTCAGGAAAAACACAAAACCTGACTGAGACTTGGAGTCGTCTCTGTCAGTTTGGAAGCTAGCATCTGTGTAACCACTTACAATGAGCTCTTCCTCTCCACCATACACCAAGAACACATCCTTAGTCCTTCTCAAGTACTTCAGGATATTCTTGACTGCAATCTAGTGACACTCACCGGGGTCTGACTGATACCTGCTAGTCATGCTCAAAGCAAAGGAGACATCGGGTCGAGTACATAACATCGCGTACATGATTGATCCAATTGCCGAAGCATATGGAATCAACTTCATGCGGTCCTTATCTTCACAAGATTTTGGACACTGGTCCTTAGATAGATTCACACCATGAGACATGGGCAAAAATCCTTTCTTGGACTCAAGCATGTTGAACCGCTTCAACACCTTTTCGATGTACGTACTCTAGGTCAAATCCAGCAACTTCTTCGATCTATCTCTATAGATCTTAATACCGAGTATATAAGTCGCTTCACCCAAATCCTTCATTGAAAAGCAATTCCCTAGTTTGTTCTTAACAACTTTCAGGGTAGGAATGTCATTCCCAATCAACAGTATGTCATCTACATACAATATCAGGAAGACAACAATGCTCCCACTGATTCGCTTGTAAACACAAGGCTCATCTTCATTCTTGATGAAACCAAACTCTTTGATTTTCTCATCAAAACGAAGATTCCAACTACGAGAGGCCTGTTTCAGTCCATAAATGGACTTATTCAGCTTGCATATTTTAGTGGCTTCATCTGGGGATACAAAACCCTCGGGTTGTGTCATGTACACTTCCTCAAGGAGGTTTCCATTAAGGAAAGCCGTTTTGACATCCATCTACCAGATCTCGTAGTCATAATACGCAGTAATAGCAAACAATATCCTTATGGACTTTACCATGGCAACAGGGGAAAAGGTCTCATCATAGTCAATACCATGAATTTGCTTGAAACCCTTAGCCACCAGTCGTCCTTTGAATGTCTGTACATTCCCATCCATGTCGGTCTTCTTCTTGAAGATCCACTTGCACCCTATGGGTCGTACCCCTTCAAGTGGTTCCACCAAGTTCCAAACTTGGTTTGCATACATGGAGTCCATTTCGGATTTCATAGCCTCAAGCCATTTGTCGGAGTCCGGTCCATTCATAGCCTCTTGGTAGGTTGCTGGTTCATCATCATGATCCATAAGCAACACATTACCTATTTGAGACATGAGAAATCCATATCTCTCAGGCTCAAACCTCGGTCTACCAGATCTACGTAGGACTTGTGTTCCCTGAGCAGGTTCTCTAGCTACAACATCTTGTAGTCCTGTCTCAGAATCCAATTCCGGTTCATTCACTACATGTGGTTCTTGAACTTCTTCAAGCTCTACCTTTTCAGTCTTTCTTGATAAGAACTCTTTCTCCAAGAAGACACCAGTCCTTGCGACAAACACTTTGCCCTCAGACGGTAGGTAAAAGTAATACCCTTTCGTTTCCTTAGGATATCCCACCAGATAACATTTATCCGATTTGGGTTCCAGCTTGTCAGGCATTTGACGTCTCACGTATGCCTCACAGCCCCAAATTTTAATGAACGACATACTAGGACGCTTCCCAGTCCATATCTCATATGGTGTCTTCAGAACCATTTTCGTTGGAGCGCGATTCAATGTCATTGCAGCAGTCTCTAAAGCAAAACCCCAAAAGGAAACATGCAAGTCTGCATGACTCATCATCGAACGTACCATGTCTAATAGAGTACGATTTCTCCTCTCAGACACACCATTATGTTGTGGTGTTCTAGGTGGAGTGAGCTGTGATACAATACCACACTCTTTTAGATGATCACAGAACTCATGACTCAGGTATTCGCCACCTCGATCAGATCGGAGTGCTTTAACACTTTTACCCAACTGGTTTTCTACTTCATTCTTGAACTCTTTGAACTTTTCAAAGGTCTCGGATTTGCACTTCATAAGATACACATATTCGTATCTACTGAAATCATCAGTAAATGTAACAAAGTAGAAATACCCACCTCTAGCCATGGAACTCATGGGTCCGCATACATCACTATGTACAACACCCAAGAGATCCTCAGCCCTCTCAGTATAACCAGTGAAAGGAGCTTTAGTCATCTTGCCTAACAAACAAGATTCGCATCGCTCAAATGATTCATAATCAAATGAGTCCAAAAGTCCATCTCTATAGAGCTTGGATATGCGCTTCTCGTTGATATGGCCCAAACGACAATGCCAGAGATACGTAGGGTTTGAGTCATTTGTTCTTAGTCTTTTATTATTTTCTACATTACAGATCAGATGGTCCAAGTTCAAAACATAAAGACCATTAAACAATTGGGCTACAGCATAACAAACATCATTCTTAAATATAGAACAACAGTTGTTCTTAATTATAAAAGAAAATCCAATCATGTCCAAACATGAAATAGATATAATGTTTCTAGTTATGGCCGGAACAAAATAACAGTTATCTAGTTCTATTACAAGCCCACTGGGCAAAGAAAGACGATAAACCCCTACGGCTACAGCAGCAACTCTTGCTCCATTGCCGACGCGGAGGTCCACCTCCCCTTTACTCAGCAATCTTCTCCTTCCCAGTTCCTGCACATTTGTACAAATGTGAGAACCACATCCGGTATCCAATACCCAAGATGAAGGAGCAGAAAGTTTTATCTCTATAACGTAAACATTTGAAGCGGAAGTCATACCTCCCCTCAATTTCTGCAGACCCTCAATGTACGAAGGACAGTTCCTCCTCCAATGACCAGTCTTGCCACAGTGGTGGCATTTCCCTTCCTTCACCGTGCTTTTCTTCTTCATCAGTGCAGAAGACTTGGGCTCAAGAAATGACTTAGGTCCTACCTTCGTCTTCTTAGATCCCTTGGCCTTGCCCTTGCGCTTATGCACCATCAGTATGGGGCTGGCAGGCTTGGCCTTCTTCATGTTGATTTTGGCAGTTCTCAACATGCCTAGGAGTTCGGGCAGTGTCTTGTCTATTTCATTCATGTTATAGTTCAAGACAAACTGCTCATAACTGTCCGGCAACGATTGCAGGATCAGATCCGTGTCCAACTCTTGACCAAGAGGAAAACCCAGCCTTTCAAGGTTCTCTATATACCCAATCATCTTGAGTACGTGAGTCCCTACTGAGTCTCGAACTCCCATCTTGCACTGAAACAACGCTTTTGTGATGTCGAACCTCTCTTGACGAGCCTGCCCTTGAAACATTTTCTTGAGATGCTCGTCAATCTCCTTGCACCTCATGTTCTCATGTTGCTTCTGAAGCTCAGAGTTCATAGTGGCAAGCATAAGGCATTCGACATCTAAAGCATCGTCAGTATACTTCTTATAAGTATCTTTCTCAGCACGGGAAGAGTTCCCGGTCGGCACCTCGGGGTCTTCTTCTTCCAAGACATAGAGCTTTCGCTCTTGCCTGAGAACAATTCTCAGATTCATGTACCAGTCCATGTAATTAGTACCACTGAGCTTATCCTTCTCAAGGATGGCTCTCAGAGACAACGTGGAGTGTGAAACACTTGCCATGGATTTCTACAAGAATTTATGCAGAATAAAATCAGTACCAAAATTTCAAATACAATTTATTTTAATTTGAACTTCAATTAAAATACTCCCACTATTTTATTCGAAATGATAGCCCTCACTAAAAATTCGGAGAGTTCATCCGAGCTACTCTCTTAGTGGACAAGATCCGTATTTCACCAACACTATGAGTCCGCTTTGGCGTTCCTCTCACGATGCAGTTATTTAGGTAGGCAACGCTTGCCAATTGCATCCTCATGCAATTCTTGTATGGTTGGTGAATAACTCCTTATTCGCGTCCATCATATGGTGCATGCCAACCCTATGCCTCTAGGCACTCAACCTTTGAGGTCACCTAGTTAAGTATGACCCGATGTCGACAGTGGGATATCACAATTATCCGCTCGCACCCTTACCAAGATAGATTAATGCACCTTGCTTTGGTAAGCCCACACTTCATCGATCGAGGCAGGAAGAGTGTCATCCATCGGAAGGCATCCGAACACTTAATATTAGATGAAGGGATTTTGATTATAAGTTAACATTTAACCATGATCAACATTTGATCAATGTGCACATCCAAAGAAAAACAATTCTAAACCACATGCATCCCTTATGTGCACATCCTAACACCATCAACAACTGATAGAAGGAAGGGATAAATCTGAACATCCGGAAACTTCCAAATCCTCAGATTTACATGCATTGGACAAAGGCAAAGACAACTCAACTTAAAGCAGTAGACAAGCTCATCTCTCTTTGTTGGATTCAAAATCCAAAACAAAATCGAGGGATGGTTACTGCTAAGGAGATCACAATTTCTAACACTTAGAAATTCCACGCAATTCCAGAGGTTCTTGGCGGGGAACCAAGACTAAATCTAGGCATTTAGAACACTTCTAAATCCCTAGGTTTACACGCACTGGAATAATAAACTTCCAATACAACGATCATGGCCGAACCTCGCTCTGATACCACTGTTGGGTTTCTCTATAAGGATGGCCCAACGCTTGTGCACGCAGCGAAAAGAAAAAACATCAAGAAAAAACCCAAAGAGATGTAGATCGGGCCATGAACATTGAATCAAGAAGTTAGCAAAACAAGTAGGCAAAAATTACCTCGGTGGCGTTGAGTCACAACTCAACGAAGATGCTCCAAACTTTGTCTTCTTGCTAGTGGCGAGTTCTACGTGGAATAATGTCCACGTTTCTGCAGAAGTCCACACGAGCGGGAGAACACCGGGCTTTCCGTCACACGGAAGATCGGGATGGAGGAAAGGACCGCACCTTGCTCTCCACGGACTGCTAGGTCCGCGTCAGGAAGAGCAACGCCAGCGACAGTCGCCGGAGAAGAGGAGGTCAGCGGAGCGATCACGGCGGCGGCGGAACGCTTCCGTCGGCGGCAGGATTCGGGATCGGCGGAACGAAGAACGGAACTCTTCCATCGGGTTCGATTCGATCAGAAGCAGTAAACCCGAAAAACCCTAAGTGTTCTATTTATACCAAAGGTATAAATAAACCTAGGAAAATCGCTATCCGCAGACCACCCAAGAATAAGGGTTCCAGAATCGGCGAGAATGACCAGCCGATCGGTGAGAATCGATCGTCGAGAATCACTAAGGATCGGCGAGTATCAGCTAGAATCGGCGAGAACCAGTCAGCGAGAATCGGTCGGCGAGAATCACCAGCAGATTCGGCGAGTATCAATCAGCGAGAATGCCCGATGATTCACGTCGAATCGCAGGTTGACGATTCTCGTCGATCGTCGAGAATCACTGACGATACACGTCGAACAGGGTCGACAATACACGCCGATCGGCGAGAATCAGAGAACTATTCTCGATGATTCTCGTCGATCGGCGAGAATCAGAGAACTATTCTCGACGATTCTCGTCGACCCTCGGCCGACTATACTTACCAATCTTTCGAGGCAACATTTGCCCAACCCGCTGATTCTTTAAGGCAACACTTTGCCCACAACCCCATTCAGGTCGGTGATTGGCAACCTTTACCAATACAGTCAATTATCCAACTTCTCCACATCTCTTATGTGCGACCCTGCAGGCTCATATCGCGTTGGCAGTGAGATCATATGTTTGATCACTTCCAGATCACAATGGTAACTCCAACAGATGTACCCATCACTTGGGGAACCACTATAAATCTGTGTGCACTCTGTGATTGGCTGTGATTTCTTTTATATTAAGCTGTGTTAATTGCTGAATAATCTGTGTTAGCAGTAAAAATATTATCTGCCATAAGGAAAAAGAATTAAACCTATTCACCCCCCCCCCCTCTAGGTGTTTAGGATATCTTGAAACCAATTCTTTCCACGTCACAGGCCAAAAGATCGAGGAGCTAGGAACAGACCCTCAGCTCTAGCACAGAGGTCCCACCTCACACCTAAAAGTCCTTTGAAGTCTCCCCCTCCCTAGCCAATGCTGAGCTAGATGCCTTGGAGGAAGAAAGCAAATTGATTTTTTTATGGATTAGATCCAATTCCTTCCAGGGCACCCTCAAGGGCCTATTTATAGTTTTCCCAATCTCATGGACCAAAAGGTCAGAAATGCGCCTATGACAAATAGGCCTTAGGCCAATAGAAAACACCCACACTGAGGGGCAAAGAGGTAATTCCACCCCCAGGGGTACAACAGTAAAAAAAAGGCCAAAAGAGGTCCGGGGGAAAAGGAGGCTAAACCATCCCCCTCACCTTCCCCGGATGCCAGAGGTGAGTGGGGGTTAAACCACCCCACTCCTCCTCCACCCTGGCGCCGAGCAAGCGGGCGAATCCCGAAGAACTGGGGAGCAGGGGCAGGGGCGAGACCACGGCCCCTGGCCGGTCTCGCCCCGTCGGGCCGCAGGGCAGGGGCGAGACCACGGCCCCCGGCCGGTTTCGCCCCGCAAGGCCACGGTGCAAGGGTGAGACCCCGGCCCCCAGCAAGTTTCGCCCCGCCAGGCTGCGGGGTAGGGGCGAGACCCCGACCCCCAGCTGGTCTCGCCCCGCCAGGACGCGGGGCGGGGGCGAGACCCCGGCCCCCGGCCTGTCTCGCCCCGCCAGGCCACGGGGCAGGGGAAAGACCCCGACCCCCGGCCGGTCTCGCCCCGCCAGGCCGCGAGGCAGGGACGATACCCCGGCCCCCAGCCGGTCTCCCCCCATCAGGCCGCGGGGCAGGGGCGAGACCCCGGCCCCCGGCCGGTCTCGCCCCTCCAGGCCGCGGGGCAGGTGCGAGACCCCGGCCTCCGGCCGGTCTCGTCCCGCCAGGCCGCGGAACAGGGGCGAGACCCCGGCCCCCGACCAGTCTCGCCCTGCCAGGCCGCAGAACACAGGTGAGACCCTGGCCCCCGGCTAGTCTCGCCCTGCTAGGCCGCGGAGCAGGGGCAAGACCCCGGCCTCCGGCCGATCCCGCTGCTCCCACCTTGCACTTAGCCAGCCGGGGGTGGGTGTCGGCCAACTTGCCGCACCCACCCCTCCTAGAAAAAAGATGGGGGGAGGCAAATTTTTCCTCCCCCTATTAGTATATTCCAAGGGCTTGGCCTAAATTAGCCAACAAGAGTGCAAACCACTCCAAAAGCTTAAAAATACAAAGCTGGTCTCACGCCTGTCGAGGTGACCCCACTCTGCAAATACGGGATTGTAAACAGACTTTCTTAAGAACATCAAGATTTAGTACTCTACGCAGACTGCATTGATTAGAAGTGATCATGGCGCTGAGTTTGAATCTCTTTAAATGATAGAATTCTGTTGGAAAGAGGGTATCAAGAAGTGTTTCTCTGCTCCTAGAACTACTCAACAAAATGGGATAGCAGAAAGGAGAAATAGAACTCTAATTGAATCTGCTGGAATATTACTTGCAGATGCTCACTTACCTCTATCCTTTTGGGCAGAGGTAGTAAGCACAGCAAACTATGTTCTTAATAGAAGTCTGATTCAAAAATTGAAAGGTAAGACTCCCTATGAATTACTTAAAAATAAGAAACCTAAAGTAAATTATTTCAAAGTTTTTGGGCGTAGATGTTATATCCACAATAATGATAAAAAACACTTAAGAAAATTTGAAGACAAACCTGCAGATGGAATATTTCTTGGATATTTTCAAGTCAGCAAGGCATATAGAGTCTTTAATAAATCTACCCTTAGGATAGAAGAGTCTGTACATGTCTATTTTGATGAAACTAACATGTTTTATAAGGAGAAGAACTCTTCTACCATAGACTCTTTTCAGGTACCAATTCTGTGTGAGAAGTTAGATGAATTAAACCTTATACAAGAGGATACATTGCATGCTTCTCAACAAAATACTGAAGATAGTGATGAAGATGATTATGAAGTTTATGTTGAAAAGATTACAGCTATTGAAATTCCACAAGAGGAATTAGCAAGACAAATAATTGAAGAACTTACTCCACCTGTTGATTTTATCACACTTAGAGGTCATCCTAGATCTCAAGTGATTGGAGACATATGAGCTGGTGTGCAAACAAGACATCAATTCAATCAAGATCAGATGCATACATTACAACGCCCCCGATTTTTTTTGGTGATTTTATTTGAATGAGCATCGTCATATTTATGACGTCGTGGCGTTACTTTTAACGTCGAGTTGACGGCACAATAACGTTAAGGCATTTTCACGTCTGTGCGGTCAAGACGGCCGATTTCTAGTTATACTGGGAAAATTTTGCATTTGGAATTTAAGTTAAGTAATGTTGGACTTGCTCGTCAAGTTTCGTCGCGATCTGAGCGATATTTGGGCTTCTGCAATTTTCCAAAGTTTTGTGGAACTTATGTTCGTCGTAAACTTTGAATATTTATATCTCGAGAATGGCGCGTTGGATTTTGGTTTTGACTTCGTCGTTGCATTTGAAGTTTCAGTGTTTGTCTACGATGCGAATTTCATTTAATTCGACACGCATTTGGGCCTCTGTTTTGATCTCGTATTTTCTTATTCAAAAATATAATATATGAATATTTTAATATTAAAGTACCATTCAAAAAAGAAAAATACTATTCATTCGTATAGTTTGATCAAAAGAATATATTTGCAAAGGATTGTTTTTCATGTAATTGTTACTCGAGTGTTTTTATTCTGCTCGAGTCCTTCTCGAGTAAATTCTTCCTGCTTCTCGTGTGAATGTTCCTGCTTTTCGAGTGAGAGATACTGTTCATGGAAATTCATACTCGAGTAAATTTCCTGCTCTCGTGTAGATCATCATGTTTATGCAAAATTTACTCGAGTGATTAATTTTTCCCTCTCGAGTAATGTTATTCTGCTTCTCGAGTACCTGTATTCTCGTCTCGAGTACTGTTCATTCATCCTGAGTAGTCCAATACAATTTGCGTTCGAGCGTCGTTTTGAAAGTCAAAACGATAACATATGAAAAAGTGGTTAACATGAACTTTGTTCGACTCGACGAGATCTACAACTTTCATGGTGGGCACTTTTTGATTTGAAGCAATCCTAAGCCTCTATTTTTGATTTCTCAAAACTGCTCGTGTATAAGCCGTACTGGTGATTTCTACTCGAGTATTGTTGATTTTACTCGAGTACCTTTGATTTTACTCGAGTATAATTTATTTTACTCGAGTATAATTGATTCCTCTCGAGTACTAGTAATTTTTCTCGAGTATTTTATGTTCCTCTCGAGTACTCTACTCTCATTCTAGAGTAACCTTGTTCATCTCGAGTAGTCCTCTGTTGTTTACGTTCAGGCGCCGTTTTGAGGGTCAAACACGTGTTATATGAAAAACCAGTTAACACAAAATTTGTTCGTCTCAATGAGATCTACAACTTTCATGCCGGGCAAGTTTTGATTTGAACCCATCCTAGAACTCTATTTTCGGTTTTCCACTATCAGCTTATAAACAATATGTTTTTTATATATATTTAGACAAAACTTTTTATAATTACATATATATATACTCTTATAACTTAGGGTAATTAGAGAAAAAACTTCATCTTCTCCAAAATTCTGAACCGAACTAGAGAGACGTAGGCGAGAGAGAGGAAGTCATTCGTGAATCTTCCGATGGCCGCCGACGGTGCTCCGGTGCTCAAAATCTTCAACCGAATATAGATGTAGGAAGCTCTCGTCAAGAGCTACGCCATCGTGGTAAAAACTTCTCTAGTTTCTTGAGTTTTCTCGGTAGTATTTTTCGGCCCTAACCTCTATTTCGACCATTTCTGTCTAGATTTCAACTTCCCCCATCCTCTTTTGCCCCTATCTGCGACGTGGACTAATTCGGAGAACTTTTCCGGTAAATTCAAGGCAAGTAGTGGTTTCCCCTCGTTTCTCCTTGTCTGATTTGATGGTAACGGCTAAGTTTTTTATTTTTATTAAAACATTTTGCACTTTGTCTTCCAATTTATTGCTATGATTAACCTTCTTGATGATCACTCGATGTTGTAAGGTTTTGTCATGATGAACTCGATCTTGTTAGGTTATGTTTCATCGTTCTTGAAATGTCTTATTGATGGCTTTAAATGCACTAACTATCGTTATTGAACGTAATAGAATTTATCTAGGATTGTAAATCGTTCCTAAGGGTTGATCAACCATGTCTTAAATCTATAAATGTCAAGTAGAATCTGACGTGCCAAATATCGAGATATATGTGGTGGTTTTCTTGTGGGTCTTCTTGATTACGGGAGTTAGTGGACGATACCATCTCCGCAATGTTTGTTTCCTTTATTAGTACCTTGTGAAAGTCTACCAGGTTTTTGGGCGTCTGTGGTGTATGGTAGAGAGTATGAGACTCCCTCGAAGTTAGACAGATATTATATTCCTGAGGGTGTGTGCAGTTGAGTGACCACCTAGCCCGTGTTTTTGAGTAGACTCGACCATAGGTGTCTAATAAAGGTTTTGTACTTTTTCCTTATGATTTATTCTTGCTGTCACCTTATAGCCTCGTGTGTCTGATGTACTCTTGTTGAACGTGATGAATCACGTAAGAGTTCTTTTCATGTTGATGCCATGTTTTATTTTTGTACTTTACTTCAGTGCTTTTGGTCTTGGGCTTGTACCCCTTTTGACCTTTATTTATTTTGGCTTATTTTTTTTTCTGCCACCATTTGTACCTTCTAGTTGAGGTGTTCTGTCTTTGGAATGCCTCAGGTTCAGAGCAGTAGCAGTTAGCAGAGCTAGTTTCGGAGTTTCTGGGCGGCAGTGTTGGTCGTGGTTGTTGCCTCGTCTTAGTGAGGTAGTTTGTTGCTTATTTTATTTTACTGGTTCAGGCATGCTTTGTTGTACGTGGGTTCGTGTCAGTTTGTTGATGCCCACGGAATTGTTATTTTTAGATACTTGCTAGCTGCTTAGTTTTCTATATGTGGATGTGGATTACTTTCTCTTTGGGAGGATTTATGCTAGGAATGCATGTTAGGTATTTTCAAGTATAAAATATACTACTATTACTTCATGCATTGCATAATGTTAAACTCTAACTTGTTATATTTAACGACCGTAAAAGTTATCTTTACTACTATTATAAATTTAGGGTCTTGCACAGCACGAATTGTCCTTTGGGGACGTTTATACTCATGTAGGATATTGGAGTCAATCTAATCAAGTATCTTCCGCAGCGTATAATTATATTTCGATTCGTGGACTATATGAGCCACTAAGCCGAGGGATATGACTAACAACTGCACTTAAACTGATTTTACCTTAAAATAAATTAAAGGATCTTTCTTCATGATTACTAGGTGTTTGCCTAAGAGTCTGCAGCTATCCCTGCTGACGTAGCATCATGATGTGCATTTTTCCTTACTCTGATAAGTTATTTTATGCGGTGAAAGTGGGGGTTGTGATAGTTGGTATCAGATCCAGGTTGCTTGACAATTGGTCGGGCAACCTTCCCTTGTTAGTGTTAGTTGTTTAGTGACATTTCATACACACACCGATGTATCATTAGTACGTCTTAACTGAAGCATATTCACTACACTCATAGCATGATAGGAAGTATATGGGGCATATTATGTAGTATGGGATGCATAATATGTGTTTGTATATGGATCCACCATAGGAGGCAACATGTGACAGTTATATAGTATGGGATGCATAAAAACCATCACATTGGTGCCCATTAGCACGTTTTCTTTTCTCGTTGCATGCGATATTATGTAGTATGGGATGCATAAAATTTCATGTGTACGTCACTCATTCATACATTAAGGCCTTTTTAGAATGCATAGCATTGCATACATTGCATATCATCGTATAAGCACGCATGCTAAGTTAAGGTTTATATGATGACACATATACACACATGATTTTAAATAAGAATAAAGAATCCATGCATTCATGTCATAGGCACAAGAGTCAATAGGATGAGAGGATATCATCCTAAGTAGGACATATCATCATTATAAAATCCTAAAGCAAGTTGCAGCATGAGCAAGGGTCTTTTAAGTATGGTCTGAACTAGTCATGTGGCTTTGTTGTAAGCTAGGATTTTGATGAGTTGTCCGTTTGCTTTTTAGAAATGCCGCCAAGGCATCCTGCGATGAGGTCGACTCCCCAGTTAGAGGGTGAGTCATCAGGTGTGCAAAGTGATGTGATTATCGAGAGTCTGTGTCAGAGCAATAAGGCTCTATCGAGGCAATTAGTTACGATGCAATTGTAAATTCAGTCTTTGTTGTCTGCCACACCTGCGCAGCAACCTTTAGTGCAAGTGTCTGCCTTGGGCCAAGCTGTGCCCGATACCCCTGCTCCTCTGGTGCCCTCAATGGCGATACCACCAGAAATGAATTTCATATTGCACTTCTAGCGGTTGGGACCTCCCACCTACGACGGGAGTGCGGACTTTATGATTTTAGATGATTGGATCATCTCCATCGAGGAGATGTTTTCATATTCTGGAATTCTAGAAGCCCAGAAGGTGATGATTGCAGCTTATTAGTTAAAAGGCCTGGCAAAGAGTTGGTGGATTCGGGAAAGAGAGAGTCTGAAGGAAGGTTGTTCTTGGGAATCTTTTAAGAAGATGCTGTTGAAGAAGTTTCTACCCTTGGTCGAGCAGGACCGCCTGATGAATAACTTCTTGCATCTGAAGTAGAGACGGCTCACTGTGAGCGAGTATGAGATTGAGTTTAGCAAACTAGGTAGGTTTGCTCCTGATTTGGTAGCCTCTGAGGAGGGTATAGAGAAACGTTTCCTGGGTAGATTAAGAAGCGATGTCCAGTAATGGGCATGCACTTACCGAGCTGTAACACTCCAAATCCCAGGATTGGGAAAAGTTGGGTGACAAGGCTGGTGACACGGGTGTGTCCCAGGGCATGTCCTTCTTGGGTGAGCAGCCGGCGAGTGGTCGACGAAAATCCATTCTACGAACAAATGAGGGAACACGCCATCTGACACGGGCGTGTCAGAGGCCGTGTCCTCCTCTGGTCGACGAACTTCAGTTCGATGAAGTCGAGCCCCAGGCGTGTCTATTGCCGTGTATGGGCACACGTCCTATAACACGGGCGTGTCACATGCCGTGTCCTTTTCTAGATTTGTCCAGGTCAGTGAGGCCTGGTGAACACGGGCAGGACACGGTCGTGTCTTGGGCACACGGCTTCTGACACGGGCGTATCACTGTCCGTGTCCCGCTCGGGTTGATTTGGTTTTGTGTAGCCTGAAGAACACGGCCACAAACGCAGGCGTGTCTGAAGTCGTGTTAGGTGACACTTCCCTTGACTCGGGCGTGTCATATGGCCGTGCACTGGTCTGAATGAGTCGGTTGTGTGCCTCTTAAGGCACATGGCCTGTGACACGGGCGTGTCATAGGCCGTGTCAGGAAATATTTAGCCTTTTGTGGTAGAATCGTGGTCGTTCATTCTCTCAGCTGGGATCTGATGGCTTAAGAGTCCTCCTTGTTTCCTTGAGGCCCAGGATGAGAAAGAACTTCACATTTTGTTTTTGGCTATCATCTTCCTACAATGCTAGAGAGAAGAAGGAGGAGGAGGAGGAGGAAGGGGGCCGGCCACCAGTGAAGCTGTGGAGTTCCGTTTAGAGATCCGAGCCTAGCGTTGAGGAGGCAGAGCTACTACGGTACTTTCAGCCGGCTAGAAATCTCATGGCGCCGAAGCGATCTTCAAGGGTAACGCCCTTTCTTCCTAGCCATGTGAAGGCTTCCTTTTGGCATGTGCATAGGATTCCTCCACCAAAGGGTGGCTGTTAAGGGAGTCCTTTGGGTTGATTCATGGAATCCCCAATCAATTGGCATATTGATCCGGAAATGGAGTACGGAATATGCATGCTATGTGAATCCCATCTGGACAGGTTGGTCTGGATTGGTGATGTTGCATATACGCATCGGAGAAAACTCCGTGATTAAATGTGTAGTTTTGGGAGTCGATGGGTTAGACCTGTGAAGGGTAGTAGCATGAAGTACTGGAGTGGTAGTCCAGCAAAATACCCATGTGATGCTTGTGATGATAAATGGGTTGTACCTGTGAAGGGTAGTAGCAGGAAGTACTGGATTGGAAGTCCAGGAAATACTCTTGTATTGAGTATGATGTTCAAGGGTTGTGCCTGTGAAGTGAAGTAGCAGGATGTACTGGATTGGAGATCCAGGAAAATACCCTTGATGTTTGTGATGCTTTGTGGGTTGTGCCTGTGAAGGGTAGTAGCATAAAGTACTGGTGTGAACGCCCAGGATATACCCGCAAATGCTGGTTTGAGCTACCGATGGAAAATGAGTTCTATCGTAACACGGGGTGTGGTACCTAGATATCCTATGATTGTGAAGCCTGTCCTGCGAGAACATGATGTCTATGCATGAGCTGGAAGAGCTCTTATGGCTTTATGCCAAACAGGTAAGGTGAAACCGACCCGCGCCTTTTTCTTAGCGACAAATACGATATACTCGGTGATGGCAAGGCGACTTGAGCAACAGGGGGTGGATGATCTGACCTGCGTTATGTCCGTCCGACGTGAGACCTGAAAGTGCGGTCTATTGGAGCACATAGCGAGAGTCTTAGGCCTGCATGACACGACACCATGGGGGGCTATGGGCCAATCCCGGGTCATTAAGACTATAATCTCCGGCTACACGCCATGGAGTAAATGCTCAACTTTTACCGTTGGGTTGCGACCCTGATACGGTGGTGGGACCCTGGTTCGCCGGTATACCAAGAATGTGCCCTGAGTGCACGGATCGTCGGGCCGCGTGGCTGATGATTGTGATGGAATGTTTGTGCGTGAGTGCACAATATGTGATGAATATATATGCATATAAATTGTTATGCCTGCAGTAAATGAATGTCACTACCCCAGTAAAAGGGGTAGGGTCGTTATAACATTGGTCAGCTGAATGCTGACCGTTGCCTTGTTTGCCACCATTGGGTGGGCTATCCTTATACAGGTGCTGGAGAGCCGAGCGGGACATATAAAGGCTGAGATCCCTGTTGCTGCTACTGTTGCTCCTGCCACTAGCCGCAGAAGGAAATGTTGAAAATATTATGTTTTGTTCATATGTGGTTGGCCTGCGCACCAATGTTTGAAAGCCACGTTTGTAAAGAACATTTGTAAGTCCATAAGGCCAACTGACTTTGTATTTGGTACATTCCTGTTTATATATCAATATGGACATTTGTATGGTGGACATTCATGTTGGAGTTCAGTTTCGTGTTATAATCTTCCGCTAGAATGCTATGAGTTAGGATGCGCAACTCTGGTATCATTCCGTGACTTCGCTGCATATTTTGTGGTATATTGTGTGGGGCCCCGGCCGGACCTTCTATTATATACTATATTAACGGATGAAGTCGTTACATTTTTGGTATCAGCTGTCTCGGTCTTTCCCTTTCAAATTCGTGGTCGAATTCTTTTGTGGGGTGGCGAGCATGTGTATGTGCGAACCGCATTAACGCAAATGAATTCTTGAATGTCCACGTAGGAATGCAAATACATGTATTTGAGGGACCTGCACGTTCCTATCTTGTTGTTATTGCTTGTATGATGTCGCTAATATGGGTGTCTTGTCCACCTATAGGTGACTTGAAGTGGTGCTGGGCAGTTGGAGCCCCAGCACTCGGATGAGAGTACGACACCAGCTGAGGTGCCTACACCTGCCCCTTCTGCGGAAACTGTGTGATTAGTTGCTGAGGCCCTGTTTGCGATGATTCAAGCACAGCCTGCTGGGCAGGCGCAAGGGCAAGCACAGCTGGCATTGAGGCCAGAACAGGTTGCGGCGAGGCCAGAACCTGTTATAGCTGTGGATCCTCGAGCAGCGGAAAGGCAGTTGAATCAGTTCATGAGGTTCAATCCGCCTACATTTATGGCGTTGGGATCCCCTACGCAGACAGAGGATTGGTTGTCATACGTCAAGCGGATAATGACAGCAATCAGGACGGAGGAAAATCAGATGGTCACGTTGGACACCTTCTTACTGGAAGTAGAGGCTCGTTTATGGTGGGACGAGATGGAACTACACCACTTTGTGGGCAGGCCGTTAACACAAGTATTGATTGAGGAGTTCTTGCGACTCTTCCTGGTAAAGCACCTACCAGCGGCACAGCGCATTGCCATGGAAAACAAGTTCCAAAGGCTAACGCAAGGAGATGGCAGTGTTGAAATGTACCTGCATGAGTTCACACGTTTGGGACGATATGCGGGTTCAATCTTCACAGACAAGCAGCAGAAAATGAATTGGTTCTATGAAGGATTGCGGGATGAGTTGTGATTCCTGCTTTCGAGTTCAATGAACCAAGGATTCCGGGAGTTGGTGGACATTGTGTGCGCGCTGGAAAAGGACATGAAAAGGGTGCAAGGGAAGCGGGCCTTGGCTGTGATAAAGCCGGAATTCAAGGCGCCCCAACCTGGGAAATCATATTACAAAAAGAAATGGGGCAAGAGGTCCAAGTCGTCTGGACAAGCTCCTTCTACGATTGCATCGGGTGCAACGTTGGGGGCCACTTTGAGATCGGTGACTCGTACGTGCTTTATTTGTGGACGAGTGAGGCATATAGCCCGTGACTGTTGGGTTGTTCAGCCGAAGGGTGAAAAGAAGGCGGGAGCGTCGTATTCTGAGAAGGGAAAGGCAGTGGTGGAGTCCTCTGCATCCCAGGCGCAGCCCCGAGTCTACAACTTTGGCCTGCATGAGGCCATCAAGCAGAGTGGTGTTGTCACAGGTACGAGTTAAGTTATTGATTGCACTGTTTTGCTTATTGTATGCCTTGTTTGTGGCTTGTGTATGATGTGATCGCCAAAGGCTTTGTGATGATTCATAACACGCTGGCGCGAGAACTGTTTGTTACGGGTGAGTCGCACTCATTTCTGTCTAAGGACTTCATAGCTCGAATTGGAGTGCCTAGTCGTGTGAAGACAGATAGCGTCAGGGTGGTGTTACAAAATGGTTGTTTGATATTTGTGGATCGAGCTTGCGATATGGCAAGTTCAAATTGGAAGTCGGGAGTTCTGTTTGACTGCATCTATACTGCCGATATCGGAATTCGACATGATCTTTGGTATGGACTGTCTTGCGGAGCAGCATGCCTTGATTTATTGTAATGCCAAAGAGGTCATATTGGGCTAGAATACCGAGCAGGAGATGAAGTTTGCAGGGATGCGAGGAGTGAGCGGGACCTTGATGTCTGCACTCCAAGTCATCAAGGTTGTTCGGAAGGGCGCGGAGATCTACTTCATGTTGATTCAGACTGTTGAGCCAAAGGCCGGTGTGAGCGATGTTCTGATTGTATTGGAGATCAACTTCCGAACAACTTCACGATCGAGTTGGTGCCAGGTGCGAAACCTGTGGCCCGCTCGCTATATCGCGTCGCGCCAAAGGAAATGGCGGAGCTGAAAGTCCAATTGCAGGAGTTTTTGGAGCAGGGATATATTCGCCCAAGCATGTCGCCTTGGAGCGCACCTGTTCTGTTCGTGAAAAAGAAGGACGGTGGTTTGCGGTTATGTATTGACTACCATGAACTGAATAAGCTGACCGAGAAGAACAAGTATCTGATTCCATGGATTGATGAGTTGTTCGATCAGCGGGTCGGATCAACCGTCTACTCGAAGTTGGACTTGAAATCTGGTTACTACCAGTTGAGAATCCGAGAAAGTGATATTCCCAAGACCGCATTTAAAACACGCTACGAGCATTATGAGTTCACGGTAATGTCATTTGGACTACGCAATGCGCCATCGGTATTCATGGATCTGATACACCGAACGTTCCGAGAGTACCTGTACTTGTTCGTGATTGTGTTCATTGACGATATCTTGGTGTACTCGAAATCGGAAGCTGATCACGCAAACCACTTGCGGTTGGTGTTGCAGACTTTGAGAAGTAATAAGCTTTATGCCAAGTTCTTGAAGTGCGAGTTTTGGCTATCGTCGGTGGCTTTTCTAGGCCATGTGGTAAGTGGAGAGGGCATTGCAGTGGATCCGTTGAAGATAAGGGCCATTCAGGAGTGGCTGGTGTTGTCTTCGGTTGTCGAAGTCAGGAGCTTCCTTGGACTGGTAGGCTACTATAGACAGATTGTGGAAAACTTCTCGCAGATTGCTTTTCCTCTAACCACACTAATGAGAAAGGACCAGAAGTTCGTTTGGACGCCAGAGTACGCATGAGCCTTTGAAGAGCTAAAGAATCGGTTGACCACGGCACCTGTGTTGTCATCGCCATGTGGTACCAAAGGGTATGAGATTTATAGTGATGCTTCAGGAAGTGGCTTAGGCTGCGTTCTTCTGCAAAATGGGAAAGTGATTGCTTATGGCTCATACTAGTTGAACCTTCATGAGCGAAATTATCCCTTCCATGACTTAGAGTTGGAGACGGTGATCGTTGCACTGAAGTTATGGTGCCATTATCTGTATGCGTAAAAGTGAATATCTATACGGACCACAAGAGCCTAAAGTATTTGTTAGAGCAGAAGGACCTGAATATGCGACAACGAAGGTGGTTGTAGTTCCTTGGGGACTACACCTTTGCAATTCATTATACTCCCGGGAAGGGAAATGTGGTCGTTGATGCCTTGAGTCGGAGGTCTCCGGCAAGGGCAAATTGGTTGCAAAGGCAAGCTGAATGGCTAATCCAGGATTTGGAAGCGTTAGACATTTCTTGTGTTGACAAGAATTCCTCAGCCAATGCATGTCTGAACTGGACGGAGGTGCAATATGACCTTGCGACAGGATTCGACGAGCAACGGAGCTAGATGAAAGTCTCCAACGCTATGCAAAGGACGGGCCAGATGTCAAATTCTCCTGGGATGACGGCCTGTTACGGAAAGAGGGTCGGTTGTGCGTCCCAAATATGGGTAAACTACGAGAAGAGTTGATGTACGAAGCTCACTTTATGAAGTACTCAATTCACCCCGGGAACACAAAGATGTTCAAAGACATGAAGAAGCTGTTCTGGTGGCCAGAACTGAAGAAAGATATAGATCACTACGTAGACAAATGTCAGACTTGTGCTTTGGTAAAGGCGGAATGCCAGAAGCCTGGTGGTTTCTTGTAGTCGTTGCCGATTTCAGAATGGAAGCTCGATGATATTTCAATGGATTTCATGAACATGTTGCTGAGAAGCCTGGTGGTTTCTTGAAGTCAATGCCAGATTTTGTGTCTTAGAGTCTAGGCCATGTCCTAGAGTCAACCTTACATGGACCAGCCATCAACATACTGCAGAGGACTCAAGACTTAGAGAAATTTCAAAGACTCAGAAAATGAGTTTGACCTTCGTCGAACTCAGGTCGACGAAAGTCGTGCTCAGCTCGACGAACTCAGAGAAAATTCTCTAAGCTGAGCTCGACGAACTTGGTTCTCAGGTCGACGATCTCTGGACACTCTACATCAACATTCCAAGTCCAAAATTCATTTCTCTAAACCCCAGTCGATGAAGTCAAAATATCAGCTCGAAGAATTTGGTTCTCAGGTCGACGATCTCTGGATGGTCTACCTCAACATTCTAAGTCTAGAAACATCTAAATATTCTAAGTCCAGAATCATACTTCAGTCGACGAATTCATGTTCTCAGCTCGACGAACTTAGACCACAGTATTGACAAGTTTATCAAGCAGCTGTTAGCAGTTCTCAGGTCGACGAACTTAATTCTCAGGTCGACGAATTCTGGATACTCTACTTCAACATTTTAAAGTCCAAGAAACATTTCTCTAAACACTAGTCGACGAACTTAGATTCTTAGCTTGACGATCTTGATGCACAAAATCAGCAAGGCTCTAGGGAAAGCACCTATCTGTTCTTAGTTCGACGATCTTGGATCTCAGCTCGACGAACAAAGATTATCTGGTCGACGAACATAACTTCTAAGTTCGACGAACTCTGGATGCAGGTCGACGAATTCTATTCTCTGCTTGACGATTTCTGTGCAGTTCCATACTTGGAAATTTCCCTCCCTCTATCCTTATTTTATTCCAATAATTCCTGAGTAATCAATGCTTAATATTCTCTGAATATTACCATTAGAAGCAAGCATTGATTATGGTCTTCATCAGGATTATTACTTGACCGCTTTTCAATGGGACAGTTGGGGAAATCACTTAATTCTGACATCCTCCAGGCCGTCAGTAATCAACACTGAAGAATTCAAAATTCGGAAGAAAGATTACATGGAAAATATAAAAGGATTTTTTCTTCTTCCTTCTGGATGTACGCAGCATTCATATATAGAAAAATAAATCATACATTAAGAAGAAGAAAAAAGAACAAGCCCTAGACCAGAGAAACAACAGCAAGCTGAAGAAGAAAAAGAACATCCATTCAAAATCAAGAGTCTTCTTCCTTCTACTTTCTAGGATTCTTCAAGGACAACAAAACTTTATCAGTCAAGAAGTTCCTGGAGCACCTCTGGTCAAGGCAAAAGATTGAAGGCCTACTCACCTTGCTGCAAAGCTCCAACTTTCCTGAACAAATCAATATCTCATGGGGAGACTTTGTTAAAATCAAAGATCCACTAAAGCCTTCTCAATTGTATTTGAGAAAGAGAAGACATCATCACTCCCTCATCCCCCCATAGTAAAAAGTGTTCTTTAACTCCCTTCAAAAGTTATTCCTGGTTGCAAGTCACCTGACCAAAAGACTTGAGATTGGTTTTTGAGCATCTGATCAAAAGCTCATTAGTGGCAGTCACCTGATCAAAAACCTGAGTGGATTCCTATCAGGGTGGTAGAAGAGTGGATGTACCCAAGTTTAGGGGAACCACTATAAAATTCTTGTGTTATCTGGTTGCCATCTTTTTCTTTTGTTCGTGTTGTGGTTGTGCTAGTTAGGTTGCTGTGTCTATGATAATCAGCTTATATTTGTTGTACTTGTGATAGATTATTTTATTTTAGGACTGATTTTTATTTACAGCAAAAAGGCCCTAAATGTTTAAAGATACTCTATTCACCCCCCCCCCCTGCACCGCTTTAGAGTATATCAGATCTAACCCTACCTTTCAATTGGTATCAGAGCATGTTCCTTTAGTTATACAAGCTAACCCTTGAACCAAAAGATCCCTTGTTAGATCTGATTTTTATTTTTATTTCTATTAGGATTATATACACAGCATGGCACAGAACAAAGAGTATACAAGCACCAGATGTAAGACCCCCCTCCCCTTACCAAGGAGGGCTACCGGATCTTATGCCCAGAACCGCCGTCTTACGGTGGCACTAACTCACGGGTTAGTCGACACCGCAACACGCCGATTCTGCCGGCTAGTACGATCATAAACCTGTAGGCCAATATGAGAAATAAGAAGTAAAAATGAGTATAAAATACCATCAGTCCACAAGTCACAGTGCAATCATATAAAAGAGATGAATAGTACATCAACAGTCCACAGAATAGTACAGAAGAAAGAGTAAAAGGGCTTATGCCCAGTACATCAAATCTCTCTCTCTCACAAAATCATAAGTGCGGAAGCTAAACTAGAACATCAAGTCTCGTCCCACCTGAGGACGCACAGTAGTAGTGGTAGCGGTATCTATTATGCTGAAGCGGTATCTGCTCCTCATGTCCTGCCTCCTCGACGTGCTGGTGCTCCATCTCCACGGGCTCCTAAAAATAGTTGGTCACCGACCATTAGTCAAAAAGACTAAGTCGTTTCCTCCGCACCTCGCCCCGCAGCTCCTAGGCACCGGGCGGGAGGACGAAGCGGAGGACAACAAGGGGTAGCAAAATGGAAGCAGGTGACAATATTTATCTAAAGTGGTACTAAGTAATGAAATTCTACACTAGCAATGCTAAGTACAGTACAAGTAGTAAGTAAGTAAGTACGGTGCAGTAAAGGAGAGTATAGAAACAGCAGTATAAACAAGTAAATAAGCTAAGCTACCACTAAGCTATCATCACAAACGTACCCTAACTTATATAAGTGCCCATACAAATATATAAGTTAGGATTTCCAGGAAATTTAACTTATCATATAAAAGAGCCCATACTAATTTATATGATAAGGATCTATGAAGCGTATGACCTAATATGAATGAATGATATGATGCAATTTTATGCGCATGCAAGTGCAACTCACACACAACGACTCTGTGATCACAGACCTTTAGTTCCCACTTTTTGAGAGCTAGCATCACTCTCGGGTACCACCGCTGTGGCTACGGCAGCAGCGGAGCGGGCGTCTCCGCTTCTAGACCGGTATGCACACTACCAAGCCTTAGACCCCTCTCATACGCCTCTGTACACGTCCAAGGTGCACTCTAGAGTCCCGCGTACGTACTTTGCTGACAAACCCGTCAGTCTTGTTGGGTCGGATGTGTGTTATCGGGGGTCGTCCTCCAGACCGCAGTGTAAAACAACCCACTGGCCCCTCTAACTCCCACAACCGCCTGGTGCACCGTACTGCCATCGGTGTGACGAACGGCCAGTACCGCATGCATGCCCGCCACGATATTTATGCACATGCAAGTAATTCACACCGAGCCTTCCGCTCGCAGGACCAAAACCCGTCCTGAATCCCTCAAACCCAAACCCGGGTGAGAACGCACATTAGTGCCTTTATGTCAATTCCCTCCAACCCTAAACGGGTGAGCATATATCATGAAACTCTCCAACCCTAAACACGGGCGAGAAGGTACAACCATGTCCTAACCTATTAAGCTACTCTTGTCTACGGTTTATTATACTTAGAGATTTATGGTTAATCCCAGGACTGCCCCCGGTATTCCCTGTGAAGGGCTCTCAAGGGGCACTAGGAACTGTGTTGGGATTACGCCCAGCGTTCCCTTTCGCAAGGATACTTATTTTAGTTGATGACTACCCATGTATCTCCCCAGCTCTCCTTATTGCTTAAGTATAACCCTAGTGACTTAAGGTGTTACCGGGTACCGACGGTCTTCCGCCGATCCCCACTCCAGTTGATGACCAAGACTTGCACTTTTGATCCCTCACTAAGACAACTCTACCCACCAGGGCACTCATGTTGAACTCTCTTTTATTTCTGCCGATAATCAATCCCCTGGTAATTCCCTAAGGCAAGACCTATTTGTGTTATATGCAGACCATGACCTATGTTTACCCTAGAAATGTGATCTTCCAAAACTTAAGGCATCTTGCCTCTAAATATTTATCCTAGGGTATTATGGACTAAGGGAACTACCCTAAAGATTCTCATAATTTTTCCTGGCCAAATGGTCATTTAATTAATTCTCTTAATTTAATTGCTCGGCCACTTTACACATGAAGTGATTTAATTAAGCATCCACTGACTTAGGGAATTTTTCCTGAGATGTATATTGTCCAAATATTGCTGTCTTCAAAATTTCACAATTTTCCTTAAATTATTTATTGTCATTTTCTATTTAATTACAATCCCACATAAATTCCATTTACACATGAAGTATAAGCATTACATATTCAAAAATTCCAGAAATTTACAGAGCCTTTAAGACACTAAATTATGGCTATTGCAGAGATTCATCCAAATTGAATGTAAGATGGCCTATGGGATTCCATTTTAAGGTATTTACCAAAATGCCATTGTACTAGTTTAACACAAGTAATGTATCCAATAAATTCTGAGAAATTCATGATAAACTAATAACAATATTTTATGACAGTAGAATAAATCCCAAATTTTTCAGAGGTATATATATATCATTTCAAGAATTATCAAGATAAGGGTAAAATGGGAAATTTAGGGTATCTACTCCAAGGTTCTTCAAAACAGAGAAATCATAATTTTCCTAGGTCAAGTGTGATGTAATCTATGCCTTGGTAATGTTGTTTGGATTTGTTCTTGAATAAATCCTATTTTCCAATTTAATTCCAAAATAGCTATTTATAAAGTAAATTCCAATAAATGGAATTTTGATTCCAAAAATTACAATATTAATTTGAAGGGTGAAATTTACCCTAATGAACCACTGGAAATAATTTCATGACACTTGCATGTCACCATTGGGCTAAATACACAAATTTGCATTTTTGCTATTTGCACACCAAGCCTTACATAGGCTAGCACATGCAAGTGGATTCTCCCACATGCAGTGATCCCAAGGTGCTGAAAATTTTATCATGCACCAAGGGTGACCCCACTGACCCACCACCAAAATTTGGGGCCATGGGAAGGAGTAGAACTCCATATATACCATTAATTTAAATTTTGATATTTTACCAAAAACTATAGGAAAATGTTTTCTAAAAATTCCTAAATTTTGGCAGGAGGTAAGTAAGCCCTAATAATGCATGTGCCCAAAATTTGGGATCATGGTGACTAACATTGAGACTAGGGCACTCAATATAATTTTTGACCTAGTCTAGGACCAGTCCTAGGAGAAAGGTCCTACAGGGCTGTACCCTACACCAAAATGTATGTTTAGGGTGGCATTTTAAAGGTAAGACCCTAGGCTACAATTTTCATTAAGGGCCTAAGCTCTGGAAATGCCTCTAAGAGGCCTAAATTTAACATGCAACAATACTGAATATGTGTGACAGAAATGTTACTATTCATTTATTAATCTGATTTATAATAATAAACGGCGCACGAATCTTAAAGCATGAATCGACGGGATCCGTTCATCGTCTACCTCCAGCCAACGGCTGAGATTGAGCCGACCTGGAGCGACTTTGCCGGCGGTTTCCGGCCAGCTGAGGCGTCGCCACCTCCGGCCAATGGTGCCATCACCTTCACGGTGGTGGTGGCTATCATTTCCCGGCGATGGGGCGGCGGAAGACGGCGGCGACGGCGATCCCGAGCGGTTTCAAAAACTTAGAAATTTCTAGATTTTCTCACATGGCATCGGGCTCAATTGAGCCCGATCTCTCGCCTATTTGATCTAAGAAGCTAGTGCGGGTAGAGGTGAAGTGAAACGCACCATAATCGGGGCTTGGCTGCGGGTCAGGCGGCGGTTTGCCGTGGTGGTGGTGCGCCGGCGAGCTCCTCCCCGAAAGTTGCATTCTCCACCGTTCTCCATGTGTAAGTAGTCGAATTCCACTCCTCTGGACCTTCTGAAGCTAATGGAGGGGTCTGTTTGGACTGAGGTGGGCTATAAGTGGAGTTAACTCCAAGGTGAGCTCGGTTTGAGCTTTGGAGGCTTCACCCATGGTGCCATGTGGCTCTCAACTCAGGAATTCTGCTGGAAATGAGGAGGGGAAGTCAGCCACCTGGTTTTGGGCAGCCAAAACCAGCTGGTGGGGTGGCCATGTGGCCATTATTCCCTTCATTCCTCTTTCTCTCTCCTCTTTCCTAAAAATCTCAATTTTACCCCCTTGCATGTACTCTCTCTCCTGATTTAGGGGGGTAGGGTTGGTCTTGTTCACTTGGGCTGACTTTGGGCCAATTTTAGTGGGCTTGGTCCAAGGGAACTTGACTTGGCCTTCATTTCATTCTTTAGGTCAATTTGTTGACCAAATTGACTTTTAGGGTTGACTGGTCAACTATGGTGGGTGGACTGACCCCACTTGGTGGAAATGGGTCTAGTGGCACCACCCAACTTGGTTTGGGTCAAGGGGGTGCCCCACTTAGGTTAATTTGGCCTATAAGTGTGGGTTTGACCAAATTAAGCCCAAGGTTGACCTTGGTCAACTGGGGTCAAAATGTTGACCCAGTGACATACCCTAGGGTCCACTTAGATTGTTTTTAGGGTTAGGGCAATGTGGTGGGGTCATGGTGTGGCTAGGGTCCTCACTTAGGCTAGTTTGACCTAGTTTGACTATGGTCTTATAGTGGGCCCCACATGGCTACCACCCACTTCCTAGGGTCAAACTTAGTTGATCACCTTAAGTCTCACTCATGCCTAACCCAATCTAAGTTGAGGGGTCCAGAAGTAACATGGGATGTTACAAATTCCAATAAACAAGAAAATAATTTCGTCCCCGAAATTTAAGTTCGGGTCTACGGGGTTTTATTTGCAAGAATCATCAAGAAATTTAAAGACATAACTTAAATATACCTGGTGCGAATAGCTCCGGGTGTTGCTCCAGCATCAGATCCCTCGGCTCCCAAGTGTGCTCCTCCCGTCCATGGTTGGACCACAGCACCTTCACAAGAGGACCTTCTTCTTCCGCAACACTCGGATGGCTGTATCGTCAATCCGGATCGGCTCCAATCTCACTGATCTGTCAGGCTCTACTGGTCCGGCTGTAGTAGTAATGTGCTGCTCCGGCCGAAGGAGAGCCCTCCGTAAGGAAGAGACATGAAAGACGTCATGTAATGCACCCAACTCCGGTGGCAGCTGCAGTCGGTAAGCCAAGGGGCCGATCCGCTCCAGGATCAGGTATGGCCCCATGTATCGTGGACTGAGCTTCTTGTGCCTCCGCACTCGAGAAACACCGTGTACTGGACGTATCTTCAAGAATACCCTGTCTCCAACCTGGAACTCCACCTTCCGGTGCCGAGCATCATAATACTTTGCCTGCCTGCTCTGGGCCTCCAGTAGCCGATCCCTGATCAATCGAATCTGAGCCTCTGTGTCCTCTATATAATCGGATCCCAGAGCCCTGGTGTCCACATCCTGTACCCATGATAGCGGAGTCCGGCATCTCCTCCCATAAAGCGCCTCGTACGGAGCCATCCTGATGCTAGCCTGGTGGCTGTTATTATACGAGAACTCGATCAATGGTAGCAGCCTCTCCCAAGGCCTCCCCGTATCCAATATGCATAATCTGAGCAGGTCCTCCATGGTCCGGATGGTCCGCTCGGTCTGTCCGTCGGTCTGCGGGTGGAAGGCGGTACTAAAGGTAAGCCGAGATCCCAAGTGAGCATGCACGGCCCTCCACTCGCTCGAAGTGAACCGACCATCACGGTCCGAAACAATAGTCCTGGGGATACCATGATACCTGATGTACTGCTCCACAAATAGTCTCACCAGAACTGCAACTGGGGCATCCTTCCGAACTGGGATAAACCGCGCGACCTTGGTCAATCTGTCCACTATAACCCATATAGAATCATGTCCGGAGTGGGAGCGAGGCAATCCGTGTACAAAGTCCATAGCAATGTCCTCGAACTTCCACTCTGGAACTGGCAGTGGCTGTAATAAACCTCCCGGGCTCTTGCATTCCGCCTTCACACGCTGGCAGGTCTCGCAATGGGTCACAAAATCCGTGATCTCCCTCTTCATCCCGGGCCAATACATAGATCTCCGCAAATCTGCCCACATCTTGGTGATGCCGGGGTGCACTGAATATCTCGAGCAATGTGCTTCTCGGAGTATGTCATCTCGAATACTGCCCCCTGCTGGTATGTAGATGCGCCCCCGGAACCGAAGAAGATCATCCTGTAGTGTGTAGTCCTCGACCTTGCCCCTCTCTAGGGCACTGAAAATCGGCTGTAACGCGCATCCAGCCTCTGATGTGCTCGGATGCGCTCCTGTATATCATCGCAGCTGATCACTGAGCTCAAATACTCTCTATATACCACTGGCTCGGTCTCGGACACCACGGTAATGTGCATGTCCTCCATCATCTGAAGCAGCTCTATGGACATCAATCGGGGCTCCGGTCCAGAAGTGCCGGCCCTCCTGCTCAAAGCATCCGCAACCGTGTTCGCTTTTCCCGGATGATAGTGGATCTTGTAATCATAATCACAGAGGAACTCCAGCCACCTCCTCTGTCTCAGGTTTAGGTCCTTCTGAGTATCGATATACTTGAGATTCTTGTGATCTGAAAAGATGTCACAATGAATCCCATATAGTAATGTCTCCATATCTTTAGGGCGAAAACCACAGCCCCGAGCTCTAGATCATGTACTGGATAGTTATGCTCATGCTTCTTCAACTGTCGCGAAGCATAAGCGATAACGTGTCCGTGCTGCATCAAGACTGCACCCATCCCCTGATAAGAGGCGTCCGTGTAGATCTGGAATCCTTCGCTCCCGGATGGAAGCGCAAGAATGGGGGATGAGATGAGTCGGTCCTTCAGCTCCTGAAAAGCCGTCTCACACCGCTCTGACCAAACAAAATCAGCATCCTTCTTCGTCAAGGACGTGAGGGGGAGTGCTATCCTTGAGAACCCCTCCACGAACTTGCGGTAATAGCCTGCTAGTCCCAAGAAACTGCGGATGTCAGATGCGGTCTTCGGCCGTGGCCAATCCCTCACCGTCTCTATCTTGGCTGGGTCCACTGCTAACCCAGCCCCGCTGATCGTGTGCCCCAGGAATGCCACCTCCTGCAACCAGAACTGGCACTTCGAAAATTTTGCGTACATCTGTGTCTCCCTCAACCTCTGCAGGACCTGTGCCAAGTGCTCAGTATGCTCCTCCCGAGTCCGAGAATAAATAAGGATGTCGTCGATGAATACTATCACGAAGCGATCCAAGAAAGGCTCGAAGACACGGTTCATCAGACTCATGAATGCAGCAGGAGCATTCGTGAGCCCAAAAGGCATCACCGTGAATTCGTATAGTCCATAGCGCGAACTGAAAGCCGTCTTCGGTATGTCTTCTTCCCTGATACGGAGCTGATAGTAGCCGGATCGCAGATCTAACTTGGAGAACCAGAATGCTCCCTGTAGCTGGTCAAATAACTCATCTATCCGAGGCAGAGGATAGGTGTTGCGGACCGTCAACCGGTTCAGCTCCCGGTAATCTATACACAATCGCAGTGATCCGTCCTTCTTCTTCACAAATAGAACTGGTGCTCCCCATGGCGATGAACTAGGCCGTACAAATCCTGACTCGACTAGCTCCTGCAGTTGAGTTCTGAACTCTGCTAACTCTCTAGGAGCCATCCTGTAGGGTGCCCGGGACACCGGCTTCGCTCCCGGCACTAGCTGAATCCTGAAATCCAAGTCTCTAGCAGGCGGTAGCCCGGGCAATTTCTCCGGGAATACGTCGGAGAAATCCCGAACCACCGGAATATCTGAGATAGTCGCCTCTGTCCCCACCATCTCGAAGCAGACAATATAGACTTCTTCACCCTGCTCATGGGCCTTCACAGCCTGTATAGAAGATAATAGTAGGTGGCAGATAGGCTGGATACCTTCAACGATAACATGAGAGTCGCCATGTCTCAGCGTGATCCTCCTGGACGGGCAATCTATCTGGGCATGGTTCCGATGCAACCAGGCCATGCCCAAGATCAAGTCAAAGTCCTGCAGCTTCAAGATAGTCGCCGGCGCCTCAAATGCCTTGCCGCCGATCTCGGCCTCCATATCACAATGTGCAGTGGTCCGCAGCTCCGATCCATCGGGTAGGCGTACCCTCATCTCTAGTCCAGGGAACCTCTCCACGCCTTCGAGTCCGTCGATGAAGGCCTCGGATACGAACGAGTGTGACGCACCCGTGTCGAAAAGAGTATGGGCAGGCTTGCCGCTGATCATGACTATGCCTGAGGTTTGTTTATGTGAAGGTTAATGGTTATCCTATGGTTCCAAGTACTATATATATATCATTGGGAAAATTTAAGGAAATTCAAAATTAACTTCAAGTACCTGTAATGACCTCCTCGGGATTTCTCGGCTCTGTGAGGTCCAAGGCGTATATCTGCTCCTGCTCGCGCCTCCTGCCATGATATCCCCGGCCTCGGCCTCGTCCTCGGCCTCGTCCTCGGCCCTGCTGTACTGGGGCCACTGGAGGTGGAGGAGGAGGAGGGGGATGGAATCGGTGCGGGCACTCCGACCTGATGTGCCCAGGCTGGCGGCATCCATAACAAACCACTTGTCGGTGGCCTCGGTCATCCTGTCTCCTCGGATCATGTATCTGTAGAGGTGGGGGAGCCAAAGCTGGAGGAGGCCCCTGCTCCTGCCTGAAGTTGGGACGACGACGTCCCCCACCCCTCCTGTATCCAATGGTCCTGCCCTCTGAGAGCCCCTACTGCTCTCACCTGATGTCGATCCATCAAATGGTCTCTTCCCTCCGGCTCGCACCATCAGCTGGTCAGCCTCCAGCTTCTTCGCCATCTCGATGATCTGTCTGGATGTGCCATGTGAAATGAATAACAGAGCCTGCCTCAGATCATCCCTGAGGCCCCGGTAGAACCTCTTCGCATACCTCCTATCGTCGGTGTCCTGAATCCCCGCGAACCTGGCCAAGTGGGAGAACTCCCTCTGGTACTCTATCACAGATCTGGTCCCCTGCTTGAGGTTCAAAAACCTCTCCTCCAAAGCATCCCTGTCCGTAGTAGAGACGAAGTGCTCCAGGAACACATCGCCAAACTCCTCCCAAGAAATCTCTGACAAATCAAAGTCCGCATAAGTAGTCTCCCGGACTGACTTCCACCATCTCTTCGCGTGGGCCTCTAGCACGGAGGTGGCTAGAGGTACTGCCTGGCCGACTGGGCAGCTGATGCCCGCTAAGATCTCGTGTATGGCCTCCAGCCATTCTTCTGTCTTCACTGCATCCTCTGTCCCACGGTACGTCGGTGGGGACAGGCTCTTGAATGCACCAGCCAGCTCGACCCCGGATTTGGCTGTGGAGCCGGGACTTGCTGGGCTCTAAAGGCATCCAAAATCGCCGTCAGGGTCTGCCCCATCTCCGTATGTAGGAATGGAGTGGCAGCTGGAGGGGGAGGAGCCACATTTTGCGGCGCTGCGACCTGTGGAGGTTGCATAAAGGTAAGGTTAAGGCAAAATTGGCCTATCAAATTGTACTTTGTGGACCATTTCTGTGACTTTTGTACATGGGCACACCACTGCTTCCGCTGCATAGTTTGTCCGCAAACTAATGCTGGGGCGGGGGTGGTGCCATGTTGTGGACTTCTTTCTCATATGATCGTTGTTCAAGTGATACCAGTTTGTAAGACCCCCCTCCCCCTTACCAAGGAGGGCTACCGGATCTTATGCCCAGAACCGCCGTCTTACGGTGGCACTAACTCACGGGTTAGTCGACACCGCAACACGCCGATTCTGCCGGCTAGTACGATCATAAACCTGTAGGCCAATATGAGAAATAAGAAGTAAAAATGAGTATAAAATACCATCAGTCCACAAGTCACAGTGCAATCATATAAAGAGATGAATAGTACATCAACAGTCCACAGAATAGTACAGAAGAAAGAGTAAAAAGGGCTTATGCCCAGTACATCAAAATCTCTCTCTCTCACAAAATCATAAGTGCGGAAGCTAAACTAGAACATCAAGTCTCGTCCCACCTGAGGACGCACAGTAGTAGTGGTAGCCTGCTGAAGCGGTATCTGCTCCTCATGTCCTGCCTCCTCGACGTGCTGGTGCTCCATCTCCACGGGCTCCTAAAAATAGTTGGTCACCGACCATTAGTCAAAAAGACTAAGTCGTTTCCTCCGCACCTCGCCCCGCAGCTCCTAGGCACCGGCGCGGGAGGACGAAGCGGAGGACAACAAGGGGTAGCAAAATGGAAGCAGGTGACAATATCTATCTAAAGTGGTACTAAGTAATGAAATTCTACACTAGCAATGCTAAGTACAGTACAAGTAGTAAGTAAGTAAGTACGGTGCAGTAAAGGAGAGTATAGAAACAGCAGTATAAACAAGTAAATAAGCTAAGCTACCACTAAGCTATCATCACAAACGTACCCTAACTTATATAAGTGCCCATACAAATATATAAGTTAGGATTTCCAGGAAATTTAACTTATCATATAAAAGAGCCCATACTAATTTATATGATAAGGATCTATGAAGCGTATGACCTAATATGAATGAATGATATGATGCAATTTTATGCGCATGCAAGTGCAACTCACACACAACGACTCTGTGATCACAGACCTTTAGTTCCCACTTTTTGAGAGCTAGCATCACTCTCGGGTACCACCGCTGTGGCTACGGCAGCAGCGGAGCGGGCGTCTCCGCTTCTAGACCGGTATGCACACAACTACCAAGCCTTAGACCCCTCTCATACGCCTCTGTACACGTCCAAGGTGCACTCTAGAGTCCCGCGTACGTACTTTGCTGACAAACCCGTCAGTCTTGTTGGGTCGGATGTGTGTTATCGGGGGTCGTCCTCCAGACCGCAGTGTAAAACAACCCACTGGCCCCTCTAACTCCCACAACCGCCTGGTGCACCGTACTGCCATCGGTGTGACGAACGGCCAGTACCGCATGCCCCGCCACGATATTTATGCACATGCAAGTAATTCACACCGAGCCTTCCGCTCGCAGGACCAAAACCCGTCCTGAATCCCTCAAACCCAAACCCGGGTGAGAACGCACATTAGTGCCTTTATGTCAATTCCCTCCAACCCTAAACGGGTGAGCATATATCATGAAACTCTCCAACCCTAAACACGGGCGAGAAGGTACAACCATGTCCTAACCTATTAAGCTACTCTTGTCTACGGTTTATTATACTTAGAGATTTATGGTTAATCCCAGGACTGCCCCCGGTATTCCCTGTGAAGGGCTCTCAAGGGGCACTAGGAACTGTGTTGGGATTACGCCCAGCGTTCCCTTTCGCAAGGATACTTATTTTAGTTGATGACTACCCATGTATCTCCCCAGCTCTCCTTATTGCTTAAGTATAACCCTAGTGACTTAAGGTGTTACGGGTACCGACGGTCTTCCGCCGATCCCCACTCCAGTTGATGACCAAGACTTGCACTTTTGATCCCTCACTAAGACAACTCTACCCACCAGGGCCACTCATGTTGAACTCTCTTTTATTTCTGCCGATAATCAATCCCCTGGTAATTCCCTAAGGCAAGACCTATTTGTGTTATATGCAGACCATGACCTATGTTTACCCTAGAAATGTGATCTTCCAAAACTTAAGGCATCTTGCCTCTAAATATTTATCCTAGGGTATTATGGACTAAGGGAACTACCCTAAAGATTCTCATAATTTTTCCTGGCCAAATGGTCATTTAATTAATTCTCTTAATTTAATTGCTCGGCCACTTTACACATGAAGTGATTTAATTAAGCATCCACTGACTTAGGGAATTTTTCCTGAGATGTATATTGTCCAAATATTGCTGTCTTCAAAATTTCACAATTTTCCTTAAATTATTTATTGTCATTTTCTATTTAATTACAATCCCACATAAATTCCATTTTACACATGAAGTATAAGCATTACATATTCAACAATTCCAGAAAATTTACAGAGCCTTTAAGACACTAAATTATGGCTATTGGCAGAGATTCATCCAAATTGAATGTAAGATGGCCTATGGGATTCCATTTTAAGGTATTTACCAAAATGCCATTGTACTAGTTTAACACAAGTAATGTATCCAATAAATTCTGAGAAATTCATGATAAACTAATAACAATATTTTATGACAGTAGAATAAATCCCAAATTTTTCAGAGGTATATATATATCATTTCAAGAATTATCAAGATAAGGGTAAAATGGGAAATTTTAGGGTATCTACTCCAAGGTTCTTCAAAACAGAGAAATCATAATTTTCCTAGGTCAAGTGTGATGTAATCTATGCCTTGGTAATGTTGTTTGGATTTGTTCTTGAATAAATCCTATTTTCCAATTTTAAATTCCAAAATAGCTATTTATAAAGTAAATTCCAATAAATGGAATTTTGATTCCAAAAATTACAATATTAATTTGAAGGGTGAAATTTACCCTAATGAACCACTGGAAATAATTTCATGACACTTGCATGTCACCATTGGGCTAAATACACAAATTTGCATTTTTGCTATTTGCACACCAAGCCTTAACATAGGCTAGCACATGCAAGTGGATTCTCCCACATGCAGTGATCCCAAGGTGCTGAAAATTTTATCATGCACCAAGGGTGACCCCACTGACCCACCACCAAAATTTGGGGCCATGGGAAGGAGTAGAACTCCATATATACCATTAATTTAAATTTTAACATTTTACCAAAAACTATAGGAAAATGTTTTCTAAAAATTCCTAAATTTTGGCAGGAGGTAAGTAAGCCCTAATAATGCATGTGCCCAAAATTTGGGATCATGGTGACTAACATTGAGACTAGGGCACTCAATATAATTTTGACCTAGTCTAGGACCAGTCCTAGGAGAAAGGTCCTACAGGGCTGTACCCTACACCAAAATGTATGTTTAGGGTGGCATTTTAAAGGTAAGACCCTAGGCTACTATTTTCATTAAGGGCCTAAGCTCTGTAAATGCCTCTAAGAGGCCTAAATTTAACATGCAACAATACTGAATATGTGTGACAGAAATGTTACTATTCATTTATTAATCTGATTTATAATAATAAACGGCGCACGAATCTTAAAGCATGAGTCGACGGGATCCGTTCATCGTCTACCTCCAGCCAACGGCTGAGATTGAGCCGACCTGGAGCGACTTTGCCGGCGGTTTCCGGCCAGCTGAGGCGTCGCCACCTCCGGCCAATGGTGCCATCACCTTCACGGTGGTGGTGGCTATCATTTCCCGGCGATGGGGCGGCGGAAGACGGCGGCGACGGCGATCCCGAGCGGTTTCAAAAACTTAGAAATTTCTAGATTTTCTCACATGGCATCGGGCTCAATTGAGCCCGATCTCTCGCCTATTTGATCTAAGAAGCTAGTGCGGGTAGAGGTGAAGTGAAACGCACCATAATCGGGGCTTGGCTGCGGGTCAGGCGGCGGTTGCCGTGGTGGTGGTGCGCCGGCGAGCTCCTCCCGAAAGTTGCATTCTCCACCGTTCTCCATGTGTAAGTAGTCGAATTCCACTCCTCTGGACCTTCTGAAGCTAATGGAGGGGTCTGTTTGGACTGAGGTGGGCTATAAGTGGAGTTAACTCCAAGGTGAGCTCGGTTTGAGCTTTGGAGGCTTCACCCATGGTGCCATGTGGCTCTCAACTCAGGAATTCTGCTGGAAATGAGGAGGGGAAGTCAGCCACCTGGTTTTGGGCAGCCAAAACCAGCTGGTGGGGTGGCCATGTGGCCATTATTCCTTCATTCCTCTTTCTCTCTCCTCTTTTCCTAAAAATCTCAATTTTACCCCCTTGCATGTACTCTCTCTCCTGATTTAGGGGGTAGGGTTGGTCTTGTTCACTTGGGCTGACTTTGGGCCAATTTTAGTGGGCTTGGTCCAAGGGAACTTGACTTGGCCTTCATTTCATTCTTTAGGTCAATTTGTTGACTAAATTGACTTTTAGGGTTGACTGGTCAACTATGGTGGGTGGACTGACCCCACTTGGTGGAAATGGGTCTAGTGGCACCACCCAACTTGGTTTGGGTCAAGGGGGTGCCCCACTTAGGTTAATTTGGCCTATAAGTGTGGGTTTGACCAAATTAAGCCCAAGGTTGACCTTGGTCAACTGGGGTCAAAATGTTGACCCAGTGACATACCCTAGGGTCCACTTAGATTGTTTTTAGGGTTAGGGCAATGTGGTGGGGTCATGGTGTGGCTAGGGTCCTCACTTAGGCTAGTTTGACCTAGTTTGACTATGGTCTTATAGTGGGCCCCCACATGGCTACCACCCACTTCCTAGGGTCAAACTTAGTTGATCACCTTAAAGTCTCACTCATGCCTAACCCAATCTAAGTTGAGGGGTCCAGAAGTAACATGGGATGTTACACCAGACCTCCAGTGTGCAACCTAAATAAGTTTGCCATCTGGAAGGCAAGAATAAAACTGTATATGTATTCTATTGATGACGACATCTACAACTCTATTTTTACAGATACTCCTCAAGCAACGGCCTCCACATCTACCGCAGCCTCAAGCACTAATGCAGTTCCACCACCTGAGTAGACTGAAGCTCAAAAGAAAGCCAAGGTTGCTGATGCCAAGGCCATGAACATTCTGGCCCAAACAATGTCGGATGACATTTACCAGAAAGTGGCTGAATGCACTTCAGCCAAGGCCATTTAGGAATCTCTGAACCAAATGTTGGCTGGCTCTGCTGATGAAAGGAAGGATAGAAGGTCAAATCTCATATCCTAGTATGAGAATTTCAAGAAGGAAGAAGCAGAATTTGTTGCAGATATGTACAACAGATTAACCTCAATAATCAATAAGGTGAAGACCTTGGATAAGGACATCACCCTCACTGAGGTGAATGATAAAATCCTCATGTGCTTCCCAAGCTCATGGGATTAAAGGATCTAGCCAATCAAGGAGGTCATGAGTTTAAATGAGATTTCCACTGAATCTCTATTGGGAAAGCTCAAGTCCTATGAGCAGCTAATCAAGTCCAGAGAAGCAGCTGAACAAAGGACTCCTCCACCAGCAAGGAAATAGCATAATCTGGCATTCAAGGCTGCTGAGGAGACCGAAGCCTCAATAGTGAATGAAGAGCTAATGAGACTTCTTGTGTAACAGCCCAAAGTTCTAAAACAGGAATTTTTGGGTGACACGGCCTGGGACACGGGCGTGTCCCAGGGCGTGTCAGGTGACACGGCCTGCGACACGGGCATGTCGCAGGGCGTGTCGAGGTTGTGTCGATGATTGGGCTTTGTCTCGACGATTTTTGCTCTCGGCGATGTGTCGAGAGGAGGCACACGGCCCAGGACACGGGCGTGTCCAAGGCCGTGTCGCATGCTCGACGATTTTTATTCGACGATCGTCGAGTGTCGAGACGTGAGTGTCGAGTGTCGAGAGATTGAACACGGCCTGTGACACGGGCGTATCACAGGGCGTGTCAAATTAGGCGACGAACTCAGCCCGCCGAAGGATTTCGACAGGGCGTGACTTTGTGCTGTGTCTGGGCACACGGCCTGGGACACGGGCGTGTCACAGGCCGTGTGAAGTCTCGGGATGATTTGGGATTTTTTTCACCCAGGTACACGGCCACAGACACGGGCGTGTCTGAAGGCGTGTTGGTGACACGGCCCATGACACGGGCGTGTCCCATGGGCGTGTCACTGGTTTGGATAAGTCGGTTGACCACAGCTTGAGGCACACAGCCTGGCACACGGCCGTGTCAGAGGCCGTGTCGGGTCAAAATCAATGATTTTGGCAGAATCGTGGTCGTCCATTCCTTCAGTCTGGATCCAAGGGCTGAAGCCTCTTCCTCTTTTTCCTTAAAGGCCGAAATCAGAGAAGGATTAATCATTTTGATTTGGCCTTCATCTTTCTTCAAGAGAGAGAAAGAGAGAGAGAAAGGAGGAGGAAGAAGGAAAGGGGGCTGCTGCTGGTGGTGCTGCTGGTTACCAACGAGAAATCCGAAGCCGTTGTTGCGGAGGAAACGCTCTTGCGAGTCTTGCAAGCTAGCTTGGAGGTCATGGCACCGAAGCGGTCGGCAAGGGTAACGACTTTTCTTCCTAGCCATGTGAAGGCTTCCTTTTTGGCATATTTTGTGATTTCCCCCACCAAGAGGTGGCTGGTTTTGGAAATCTTTGGGTGGATGCTTGACATCCCCTTTGTTAGCATATAGATCCGGAAATGGAGTACGGAATAGGCATGCTGTGTGAAGCCCATCTGGACAGGTTCGTCTGGATTGGTGATGTTGCATACGAACCGGAGAAGACTCCGTGATAAACGTGTAGTGTAAGGAGTCTACGGGTTATGCCTGCGAAAAGGAGTAGCAGGAAGTACTGGGGTGGTAGCCCAGGAAAATAGCCATGTGATGGTTTTGGGTCCAACCTGTGATTGAGGCACAGGAAGTACTGGTGGAACCAGGAAAGGCCCTTTTGGTGATGCTTGATGTCGTAGGGTGTCCACCTGTGAAGCGAGTAACAGGAAGTACTGGCATGTGAGCTAGGAAAGACCCCTGACATTTGTGCTTGTGCGGTGTCCACCTGTGGAGAGAGTCACAGGAAGTACTGGTGTGCCCAGGAAAGACCCGCTGTTGCTGTGAGGAAATGGGTATAGAGAAATACCCAAGCTTGAATGCCAAGAACAGGATTGGTGAGACCGACCCGCGCCTTTGATATAGCTATGAGTACGCTGTACTCGGAGAAGGCAAGGCGATTTGAGCAACGGGGGGTGGAGGATCCGACCTGCGCTATGTCCGTCCGACGTGAGACCAAAAAGTGCGGTCTGTTGGAGCGCATAGCAAGAGTCTTCGGCCTGCGCGCCATGACACAACGGGGGGCTACGGGCCATCCCGGTGTCCGAAGACTAACTCCGGCTGCACGCCATGGAGTAAATGCTCAAGAGATTTACCGTTGGGTTGTGATCCTGAATACGGTGGTGGGCAAGAGGTTGCCGGAACACCAAGAATGTGCCCTGAGTGCACGGACCGTTGGGCCGGGTGGCGAACGGTTGTGATGGCTTGTGTGCGTGAAAGCACATTTTGATGATATAGCTTGCCATACTTGTGATCTAATATGCCTGCAGGGAAGAATACCGCTGCCCCTAGAGAAGGGGTAGGGTCGTTATAATTTGGTCAGCTGAACGCTGACCGTTGCTTTTGTTTGCCACCGTTGGGTGGATTGTCCGTGCACAGGTGTTGGAGAGCCGAGCGGGACGCATAGAGGTTGATGTTCCTGCTGGTGTTGCTGCTGCTGCTGCTAGCCCTTGAAGGCTAGATGTGTTTCTTTTGTGTGTTTTCTTTTCTTGTGGCCGGCCTGCGCGCCAATTTGTTTAGGCCACTGTGTGAAAGCCCTGTATAGGCCATAAGGCCAACTCTTTTGTACGTGTTGTAAGACATTCCTATATGATATAAAATGTGGAGTTTTATGTTTGGACATTCATGAGGAGTTCAAGTTGTAGTCTAGGCTTCCGCTAGAATGCTTTGTGTTAGGTGCGATGCGCGACTCTGGTATCATCCTGTACCTTCACCGACTGTTTTGTGATATATCCTGTGGGGCCCCGGCCGGACCTTCTAGAATATATCATATGAACGGATGGGGTTGTTACATTTTTGGTATCGGTCGTCTTGGTCGTTCCCTCTCGAAGTCGTGGTCGACTTCTTTTGTGGGGTGGCGCGCACGTGTTTGTGCACACCAAAGTCTACGAATGAACTCCTGAATGTCCATGATAGGAATGCATATTTGTGTGTTTGAGGAACCTGTGTGTTCTTCTTTTGTGTTGATTGCTTGGGTACGACCGCTAATGTGTGTGTCTTGTCCACCTTTAGGTGACACGAAGTGGAGCTGGGCCGTCTGAGTCCCAGCGTTCTGATGAAAGTATGGCACCAGCCGCGGTGCCTACACCTCCACCGTCTGCGGAACATGTGCGTTTAGTTGCGGAGGCCTTATTTACCATGATCCAAGGCCAGCCACTTAGGCAGGAGCAAGCGGCTGTGAGGCCAGAACAGGTGGCGGCAAGGCCTGAACCTGTTATGGATGTGGTTCCTCGAGCGGCTGAGAAGCAGCTAACGCGGTTTATGAGCTTACATCCGCCTACGTTCTCGGGAGCGGGAACCCCGACGCAGGCTGAGGATTGGTTATCGCGCGTCAAGCGAGTGATGACGGCGATAGGAACGGCGGAGCATCAGAAAGTTACCTTAGCCACCTTCTTGCTTGAAGGAGAAGCTCGTTTATGGTGGGATGAGATGGAGTTGCATCATTTGGCGGGTCGTCCGTTAACCCAAGTGTCGATGGAAGAATTCTCCCGGCTCTTCCTAGCGAAGCACCTTCCTGTGGCTCAACGGATAGCCATGGAAAATGAATTCCAACGGTTGACTCAAGGTGATGGCAGTGTTGACGCGTACCTGCATGAATTTACTAGCTTAGGGCGGTATGCGGGTTCTATTTTTGCTGATGAGCATAGGAAGACTAATCGGTTCTATGAAGGCCTGAGGGACGAGCTGAGGTTCCTTGTGTCCAGTTCTGTGAACCAAGGTTTCCAAGCGTTGGTTGACACCGCAACCGCGTTGGAAAAGTACATGAAAAGGGTGCAAGGGAAGAGAGCTTTGGCTGTGTCGCAACCGGAGTGGAAGGCGCCCCGATCGCGAAAATCATTTTATAAGAAGAGATGGGGTAAGAAGTCCAAGCCTAGTGGACAAGCTCCTTCTTCAGTTGCAACGGGAGCAACATCAGGGGCAACCACCAAGCCAGACACTCGTACCTGCTTCAATTGTTGCCGGATGGGACATATTGCGCGAGATTGTCGGATGACGCCAAAGAGTGAAAAGAAGGCGGGAGCATCTTATGCGGAAAAAGGAAAGGCGGTGGTGGATTCTTCTGCCTCGCAGGCGCAACCCCTGGTCTACAATCTTGGCCTGCAAGAGGCCATCAAGCAGAGTGACGTTATCACAGGTATGAGTTTAGTTTTGTTTATGTTATTGTTTGTATGCTTAGCCTAGTACCCCTATGTTTGTGGTTTGTGTGTGTGACATGTTTGTCCTAGGCTTTGTGATGATTTGGGACACGCTGGCGCAAGCACTGTTTGATACAGGTGCATCGCATTCTTTTCTGTCTCGTGAGTTTCTTATGCGACTTGGGATACCCAGTCGTGCAAAGACAGATAGCATCAGAGTGGTGTTGCCGAATGGCTGTTGGATGCTTGCGGATCAAGCTTGCGATGTGGCGGTTCAGTTAGGAAGTCGGGATTTTCGTTTAACCGTATTTGTTTTGCCAATATCGGAATTCGATGTGATTTTTGGGATGGATTGGCTTGCGGAGCAGCATGCTATGATTGATTGCCAGTCTAAAGAAATCACGTTGGGCCAAAATACCGAACAGAAGACCAAGTTCGCGGGTATGCGAGGAGTGAGCGGGACGTTGATGTCTGCACTCCAGGTAGTCAAAGCTGTTCGGAAGGGTGCGGAGTGTTACTTTGCACTAATTCAGGCTGTTGAGCCTAAGGCCACTTTGTGCGAAGTTCCGATTGTGGCAGAATTTACAGATGTGTTTCCAGCGGATCTCCCTGGGCTACCACCCCAGCGGGAGATTGACTTCACGATCGAGTTGGTGTCAGGTGCAAAACCTGTGGCCCGCTCGCCATATCGCGTTGCGCCTAAAGAGATGGCTGAGTTGAAGGTTCAACTACAAGCAATGCTAGAGCAAGGTTATATCCGCCCAAGTATGTCACCTTGGAGCGCGCCTGTGCTTTTTGTAAAGAAGAAAGATGGTGGGTTACGGTTGTGTATCGATTACCGTGAATTTAATAAGCTGACCGAGAAGAATAAGTATCATATACCCCGGATTGATGAATTATTTGATCAGCTGGTGGGATCTACCGTCGATTCGAAGTTGGACCTGAAGTCTGGTTATTACCAGTTAAGAATTCGGGAAGGTGACATTCCCAAAACCGCATTTGGAACACGTTATGTGCACTATGAGTTCACAGTCATGCCCTTTGGACTGTGTAATGCGCCCTCGGTGTTTATGGATCTGATGCACCGTATTTTTTGTGAGTACCTGGATCTGTTTGTGATAGTGTTCATTGATGACATCTTAGTATACTCGAAGTCCAAATCTGAGCATGAGAGTCACTTGCGGTTGGTGTTGAATACGTTGAGGCAAAATCAGCTATATGCCAAGTTCTCGAAGTGCGAGTTTTGGCTATCGTCAGTGGCATTTTTGGGCCATGTGGTGAGTGGAGCGGGCATTGCAGTGGATCCAGCGAAGATAAAAGCCATACAAGAATGGCCAATGTTGTCTTCCGTGGCCGAGGTCAGGAGTTTCCTTGGACTTGCGGGCTACTATAGAAGATTTGTGGAAAACTTCTCGCGGATCGCTTTGCCGCTAACCACACTGACGCGAAAAGATCAGAAGTTCGTTTGGACGCCAGATTGTGCACGAGCTTTTGAAGAGCTGAAAATTCGGTTGACCACGGCACCGGTGTTGTCTTCGTCATGTGGAACCGATGGATTTGTGATTTATAGTGATGCCTCAGGGAGCGGCTTAGGCTGCGTTCTTCTGCAGAGCGGAAAGGTGATTGCTTATGGCTCACGCCAGCTGAAGGTGCACGAGCGAAACTATCCCGTCCATGATTTGGAATTAGCGGCGGTGATTTTTGCACTCAAGTTGTGGCGACACTACCTTTATGGCGTGAAGGTAGAGATCTATACCGATCATAAGAGCCTAAAGTATCTTTTGGAGCAGAAAGACTTGAACATGCGACAACGAAGGTGGTTGGAGTTCCTTGGGGACTACACTTTTGAGATTCACTATACACCCGGGAAGGGGAATGTTGTCGCGGATGCCCTGAGCCGGTGGGTTCCGGCTAGAGCGAATTGGTTACAAAGACATGATGAACGTCTTATCCAGGAACTGGAGGCATTGGAGATCTATTGTGTTGATAAGAATTCCACTGCCATTGCATGTTTGAACTGGACTGAGGTGCAATATGACCTTGCAGACCGAGTTCGACGGGCAACGGAGTTGGATGAAGATCTCTTGCGCTATGTGAATGAAGGACCAGAAGGCAAATTCACCTGGAATGACGGTCTTTGGCGAAAAGAGGGTCGTTTGTGCGTCCCAACTATGGGGAAACTGAGAGAAGAACTGATGTATGAAGCGCATTATACCAAGTATTCCATTCACCCCGGGAGCACAAAGATGTTCAACGATATGAAAAAGCTTTTCTGGTGGCCAGGGCTCAAGAAAGATGTTGCCCTTTATGTCTCTAAATGCCAAACATGTGCGATGGTGAAGGCGGAATGCCAAAAGCCGGGTGGATATTTGAAGTCACTGCCGATCCCAGTGTGGAAATTTGATGATATTTCCATGGATTTTGTGCATGGGTTGCCAAGATCGTAGCGAGGAAATGATTCCATTTGGGTGATTGTTGACCGGCTAACGAAAGTAACACATTTTCTCCCGAATAGGCGGGATGATTCAGTTGAAAGTTTGGCAAAGTTATATGTTGACCAGATTGTGCGGCTGCACGGTGTTCCTCGGAGCATCGTAAGTGATCGAGATGGGCGATTCACGTCAAATTCTTGGAGGCTAGTTCACCGACTGTTGGGTACGAAGTTGACTTTCAATACGGCCTTTCATCCCCAAACGGATGGCCAAACTGAACGTACCAACAGAACAATGGAGGACATGCTCCGAATGTGCGCCCTTGATTTCGGAAAGAGATGGGAAGATCATCTCTATATGGTGGAGTTTGCATATAATAATAGCTACCAAGCAAGAATTGGGATGGCACCATATGAAGCTCTATATGGAAGGAAGTGTTGTACTCCCTTGGCTTGGGTAGAAGCGGGCGAAGCTCGGGTTGTTAAACCAAATGAGGTTGAGGAAGCAAACTCAACCATACGGACGATTCGAGAGAGATTGCTTATTGCTCAAGATCGACAAGCGAAGTACTACAACGCCAAGCACCGGAACGTAGAATTTGTGGTTGGCGATTGGGTCTACTTGAAGATCAAGCCATTCAAAGGTGTCTCCAGGATTCGACGATTGAAAAAGTTGAGTCCCAGATATTTGGGTCTGTTTGAAGTGGTTGAGCGAGTTGGAGAAGCGGCTTATCGGCTAGCTCTGTCGGCAGACTTGGGTGGGTTACATGATGTCTTTCACATCTCGGTGCTTCGGAAGGCCGTGAAAGATCCAACTCAAGTGATCGCGGATGATCGTGTGCCGGTGGAGTATGGGCTAACAACGAAAGTTAAACCCATTCAGATCGAAGATCGAGCCGAAAACCAGTTGCGGAACAAGACGGTCGGTATGGTAAAAGTCCGGTGGGACAACTGCGGCCGTGAAGAGCTGAAATGGGAGCGCTAGCAGACCATGCGAGCAGAGTTCCCGGAGCTGTTTGTGTAACCTGTAGCGAGAATGTTGTAACATCAAATTTTATATGTTGTAACATTTTTCTTGCTGGTTTTTGTTGCTTTCCTGTCTCTAAATTTCGAGGACGAAATTTCTTGTAGGAGGGGAGGATTGTAACAGCCCAAAGTTCTAAAACAGGAATTTTTGGGTGACACGGCCTGGGACACGGGCGTGTCCCAGGGCGTGTCAGGTGACACGGCCTGCGACACGGGCGTGTCGCAGGGCGTGTCGAGGTTGTGTCGACGATTGGGCTTTGTCTCGACGATTTTTGCTCTCGGCGATGTGTCGAGAGGAGGCACACGGCCCAGGACACGGGCGTGTCCAAGGCCGTGTCGCATGCTCGACGATTTTTATTCGACGATCGTCGAGTGTCGAGACGTGAGTGTCGAGTGTCGAGAGATTGAACACGGCCTGTGACACGGGCGTGTCACAGGGCGTGTCAAATTAGGCGACGAACTCAGCCCGCCGAAGGATTTCGACAGGGCGTGTCTTTGTGCCGTGTCTGGGCACACGGCCTGGGACACGGGCGTGTCATAGGCCGTGTGAAGTCTCGGGATGATTTGGGATTTTTTTCACCCAGGTACACGGCCACAGACACGGGCGTGTCTGAAGGCATGTTGGTGACACGGCCCATGACACGGGCGTGTCCCATGGGCGTGTCACTGGTTTGGATAAGTTGGTTGACCACCGCTTGAGGCACACGGCCTGGCACACGGCCGTGTCAGAGGCCGTGTCGGGTCAAAATCAATGATTTTGGCAGAATCGTGGCCGTCCATTCCTTCAGTCTGGATCCAAGGGCTGAAGCCTCTTCCTCTTTTTCCTTAAAGGCCGAAATCAGAGAAGGATTAATCATTTTGATTTGGCCTTCATCTTTCTTCAAGAGAGAGAAAGAGAGAGAGAAAGGAGGAGGAAGAAGGAAAGGGGGCTGCTGCTGGTGGTGCTGCTGGTTACCAACGAGAAATCCGAAGCCGTCGTTGCGGAGGAAACGCTCTTCCGAGTCTTGCAAGCTAGCTTGGAGGTCATGGCACCGAAGCGGTCGGCAAGGGTAACGACGTTTCTTCCTAGCCATGTGAAGGCTTCCTTTTTGGCATATTTTGTGATTTCCCCCACCAAGAGGTGGCTGGTTTTGGAAATCTTTGGGTGGATGCTTGACATCCCCTTTGTTAGCATATAGATCCGGAAATGGAGTACGGAATAGGCATGCTGTGTGAAGCCCATCTGGACAGGTTCGTCTGGATTGGTGATGTTGCATACGAACCGGAGAAGACTCCGTGATAAACGTGTAGTGTAAGGAGTCTACGGGTTATGCCTGCGAAAATGAGTAGCAGGAAGTACTGGGGTGGTAGCCCAGGAAAATAGCCATGTGATGGTTTTGGGTCCAACCTGTGATTGAGGCACAGGAAGTACTGGTGGAACAAGGAAAGGCCCTTTTGGTGATGCTTGATGTCGTAGGGTGTCCACCTGTGAAGCGAGTAACAGGAAGTACTGGCATGTGAGCTAGGAAAGACCCCTGACATTTGTGCTTGTGCGGTGTCCACCTGTGGAGAGAGTCACAGGAAGTACTAGTGTGCCCAGGAAAGACCCGCTGTTGCTGTGAGGAAATGGGTATAGAGAAATACCCAAGCTTGAATGCCAAGAACAGGATTGGTGAGACTGACCCGCGCCTTTGATATAGCCATGAGTACGCTGTACTCGGAGAAGGCAAGGCGATTTGAGCAACGGGGGGTGGAGGATCTGACCTGCGCTATGTCCGTCCGACGTGAGACCAAAAAGTGCGGTCTGTTGGAGCGCATAGCAAGAGTCTTCGGCCTGCGCGCCATGACACAACGGGGGGCTACGGGCCATCCCGGTGTCCGAAGACTAACTCCGGCTGCACGCCATGGAGTAAATGCTCAAGAGATTTACCGTTGGGTTGTGACCCTGAATACGGTGGTGGGCAAGAGGTTGCCGGAACACCAAGAATGTGCCCTGAGTGCACGGACCGTTGGGCTGGGTGGCGAACGGTTGTGATGGCTTGTGTGCGTGAAAGCACATTTTGATGATATAGCTTGCCATACTTGTGATCTAATATGCCTGCAGGGAAGAATACCGCTGCCCCTAGAGAAGGGGTAGGGTCGTTATAATTTGGTCAGCTGAACGCTGACCGTTGCTTTTGTTTGCCACCGTTGGGTGGATTGTCCGTGCACAGGTGCTGGAGAGCCGAGCGGGACGCATAGAGGTTGATGTTCCTGCTAGTGTTGTTGCTGCTGTTGTTGCTGCTAGCCCTTGAAGGCTAGATCTGTTTCTTTTGTGTGTTTTCTTTTCTTGTGGCCGGCCTGCGCGCCAATTTGTTTAGGCCACTATGTGAAAGCCCTGTATAGGCCATAAGGCCAACTCTTTTGTACGTGTTGTAAGACATTCCTATATGATATAAAATATGGAGTTTTATGTTTGGACATTCATGAGGAGTTCAAGTTGTAGTCTAGGCTTCCGCTAGAATGCTTTGTGTTAGGTGCGATGCGCGACTCTGGTATCATCCTGTACCTTCACCGACTGTTTTGTGATATATCCTGTGGGGCCCCGGCCGGACCTTCTAGAATATATCATATGAACGGATGGGGTTGTTACATCTTGCCAAAAGATTTTACAAAATGGCAAGGAAAGACTTCATGAGAAAATCATCCAGGTAAGATGATAAGCCATGGTATGACAAAACTCCCAAGAAAGAAGTAGTTTGCTTTGGCTGCAGGAAACCTGGACACTTCCTCTCAGAGTGTCCAGAGAATCAAAAGAAAGAAAGGAGAAGAGAGAAGGACTCAAGAAGACAGCAAAGCTCAAGGCCCTCTTCCAGTAAATACAAAAGGAAGGAGAAGGGCTTTGTAGCTGAAAGTTGGAGTGACACTGAAGATGAATCCACATCTTTAACTTCCAATGAAGAAGAAGAAGAGGCAAGGGCTAAAGAAGTCTGTCTCATGGCCATTGATGCCTCAGAAGTCAATTAGAAGAGGAAGAATCTGAAAATGAAAGAGCTTCAGAATCTAAAGCTGATCAGGTATTGTTATCTTTTGATTATATTTCTGATAGTTTCAAAATTGAATTTAAAACTATGTTCATTGATTTAATAAACTCAGAAAAGAAAATCATAATACTTAGGGAAAAATTATCAAATCAGGAAAACATCATTTCTGACAACACCAAGTTAAAAGAAGAACTAACATTAGCTAATAAACAAATAACTTCTTTAAAAATAGAGCTATGTGAGGCTAAACAACTTAATGAATCTCTCAATGGGAGAAGCCTTAAGCTGATGGAGATCACAAGCACAGTCAATGCCAGACTGAATGGCAAACTAGGCTTGGGTGCATCATCAAGTTTACCCTCATACTCAAGAAGAATATATTAACCACACCAATAAAGTTTGTGTCTGAAAAGGGTAAAGAAAAGGTAGATAATAACAATCTAAATCAAACTGAAATCACACACAAAAACAAGAAAAATCAAAATCAGAAAACCTTAGATAAAAACAAAGTTCAGCAGATTTCATCAAACTCAGATCGACGAAATGTGGCCAGTTCGTCGAACTCAAGTCGACGAACACTGAACGCAAATCAATATAATAATTATTCACCTTACTGTGATCGATGAAATGTCTATGGTTCGTCGAGCAGGGATCGACGAACGTGGGGCACAGAAAATGAACATGTTCATTCTCTGAGCAGAGATTGACGATCTCATCCCATTTCGTCGAACTCTGGTCGACGAACTCACAACATTTCTTCGAACCCAGTCAGACTTAGTAAAAATTATAATTATAATAGCAACTCTAATCAAACTAGGAAACTATTTAACCCTCTTGCTGATTGGATAATTTCTCCTAGAAGATATTACCCCTTAGGGTATAAATCATAACCTGAATTTTCCGTAACATCTAGTTTTTTCTTATCAACAATATAAAGGACCCAAGGTAACCTGGGTCAATAACAACTAACTGTTTTCTTTGCAGGAAAAGAGCTGTCCAACGGATAATCAAAAATGGTACTTGGACAGTGGATGTTCCAAGCACATGACTGCCAGCAAGGACAACTTAATTAACTATAAGTCCAAGCTGGGACCAAAGGTGATCTTTGGTGATTCAAAGTGTGGCCAGTCAGAATGCTTCGGAGAAGTAAAGATTGGAGCAGTCACTTTCAAGAAGGTGACATATGTAAGTGGACTCAAGCATAACCTCATCTCCATAAGCCAAATATGTGATGAAGTTTATCAGGTACACTTTAACTCAACATCTTGTATTATTTCTAATAAAGAAAAACAAAATGTTTTAATTGGAAATAGACAAGGAAATATATATTTAGTTGACTTTCATTGTGACAAATTAAGAGATTTGTCTGCTTAACATTGTTTGCAATCAAAATGAATTATGGCATAAAAGGCTAGAACATGTAAATATGAAAAACATTGCTAGGCTATCTAAAGACAGCCTTGTCAGAGGTTTACCTTCTGGTCACTATAAGATGGAAGGCCTTTGTAGGGCTTATCAACTAGGCAAGCAAACTAAATCTAGTTTTAAATCAGTTAATAAAAGTGATTCACCTAGGATTTTATACTTGCTACACATGGACCTATTTGGACCTATTATTGTACAAAGCCTAGGAGGGAAATCCTATACTCTAGTTATTGTGGATGACTTCTCAAGATTCACTTGGGTGTTCTTTCTGAGATCTAAGTCAGATATATTCAAAGTTATTACAGATTTCTCAGGACCATACAGATTGAGTACTCTACTTATGTTGCATTTATCAGAAGTGATCATGGTACAGAGTTTGAGTCTCTTCTTATGCATGAGTTCTGTGAGAAGGAAGGTATCAGGCACTACTTCTCAGCTCCTAGAACTCCTCAACAAAATGGGGGTAACTGAATGGAAGAACAGAACCTTAATTGAAGCTGCAGGCACATTACTTGCAGATGCCTACATGCCCCTATCCTTTTGGGCAGAGGCTGTAAGTATAGCAAACTATGTACTGAAAAGAAGCCTAATACATAAACTTAAGAATAGGACTCCCTATGAATTCTTAAAGGGAAGAATCCTAAAATCACCTATTTTAAAGTATTTGGCTGCATATGATAAATACACAATAATAACAAGAAATATATTACAAAGTTTGAAGCTAAGGCTGAAGAGGGAATTTTTCCAGAATATTCCCAAGTAAGCAAAGCTTATAGGGTGTTTAACAAATCCTCTTTAAAAAGTAAAGAATCAATTCATGTTACTTTTGATGAAACTAACATGTCTTACAAGGAGAAAGAGATTTCTACCAATAGCACCTTGCAGGTACCTCACTTGTGTGAGAAAATGGGTGAATTAAACCTTCCACAAGGAGCTATAGCACCTTCTCCTCCATAAGTTGATGAAGACAGTAAAGATGAACCTTTGGAAGAGGCTGAACTTCATTCAACAGCAGACATAATTCCACAAGAGGAATTAATTCCAAATGCTGTTGCTGAACCAAATCCACCCATTGATCTTGTCACACTAAGGAATCACCCTAGATCCCAAGTGATTGGAGACATATCAGCAGCTGTACAGACAAGGCATCAACTAAACCAAGATGTGATGCATGCATGTTTTCTCTCTCAAGTTGAGCCCCAATTCATAAAAGATGCAGAGCAAGATCCCCACTGGATCATTGCAATGCAAGGGGAACTCAACCAATTTGAGAGATGTACAGTTTGGGATTTATTTCCAAGACCCAAAGACTACCCAGTCATTGGAACTAAATGGGTATATAGAAATAAACTAAATGCTCATGGTGTAATTGTGAGGAACAAGGCTAGGCTTGTTGCTCAAGGTTATCGGCAAGAAGAAGTATAGACTATGACCAAATATTTGCACCAGTTGCAAGGTTAGAAGCAATCAGAATCTTCCTTGCTTATGCTGCATATAAGAAGTTCAAAGTTTATCAGATGGATGTAAAGAGTGTCTTCCTAAATGGAGTACTGAAAGAAGAGATTTATGTTGAACAACCTCCAAGTTTTATCTCTCCAACCCATCCCTCATATGTTTTTAAATTGCATAAAGCTCTTTATGGTCTAAATCAAGCTCCAAGAGCTTGGTATGAGACCATAGCTAGCTTCCTGATAGAGCATAAATTAACTAGATGCATAGTAGATAAAATAGTGTTCACTAGGCACCATAAGGATCAAACTTTGTTAGTATAAATATATGTAGATGACATTATATTTGGGTCTACTGATTCCAAGTTATGCAAGAGGTTTTCTGACCTCATGGATTCTAAGTTTTAAGTGAGTAGCATGGGTGAGCTCTTATACTTCCTTGGTGTCCAAGTGAAGCAGCTGTCTGATGGAATCTTCATCTCCCAAGCTAAATATGCTAAAGAGCTTATTAAAAAGTTTAGGATGGATGATGCCTCAGTAAAGAAAACACCTATGGCCACTAATGCTGTAATAGACACTAATGAACATGAGAAACCAGTTGATTATAAATTATATAGAGGCATTGTTGGGTCCCTACTATATCTTACAGTAAGCAGACCTGACATAATGTTTGTCATATGTCTTTGTGCTAGGTTCCAAGTAAACCCTAAAGAATCTCATCTAGTTTTTTTAAAATGAATTTTGAGATATATAAAGAGTTGTCCTAGTCTAGGACTCTGGTATCCTACTGAGTCAGAATTTGATTTAACTGGATATTCAGATGCTGACTTTGCTGGATGCAGGGTAGACAGGAAAAGTACCTCAGGAACTTATCAGTTCCTTGGTATGAGATTAGTATCTTGGTTCTGCAAGAAACAATCATTTGTGTCCACATCAACTACTGAAGAAGAATACATTGCAGCTGGCAGTTGTTGTTCCCAGATGTTGTGGATTGAAAACCAACTCCTGGACTATGGGTTCAACTTAAATAATTCAACTCTTTTATGTGATAACACAAGTGTTATATCCATGGCACAAAATCCAAGTCCATCACAGTAGGACTAAGTATATAGACATTAGACATCATTTCATTAGAGAGTGTGTAGACAAAAACAAAATTAAACTTTTCTATATCTATACTGATTTACAAAGAGCAGATATTTTCACCAAACCCTTGGATGAAAGAAATCACTTGTTCTTTATAAATCAGTTGGCCATGATCAATAGAGAAGCTTTGATTTAACTTTTGTCTGCACTCAATGAATTTTACAAAGTTTGTCGAACGGAGATTGACGAATTGGGAAATGTTCTGGAGATATTCGCCGAATGGAGGTCGACGAACTCTCTGTGAGTGAAGTTGTTTTCGTCGAACGGAGATCGACGAATCTGCTTCAGAAAACTTTTGTCGAACGAAGCTCGACGAAATATTTTCAAATCTTCAGACTGAGCTCGACAAATTATTTAACTACAAATTATTTGTCGATCTCAGATCAAAGAATTATTTATTTTTCATGGAATGGAGTTTGTCGATTTATATTCAGAAAAATCATATATCTAGGTTTTTCTTTGACCTCCGTCCCGCGCTTTCAGTTCCCTTGCACTTTGAAAGTGCAGGTTAGATCTGAAATACTCTAGAGGGGAGGGTGAATAGAGTATTGTGCTCTCTTAAAATTTTTTACAACTTTTGCTGTAAAGCTAGGTGAATAGGTTAGCAAATAAAATAATAAGCACAGCAACCTAGTAAATCACAGAACACAGCCAAAACAAAAGAAAAAGGGCAACCAGGACGACACAAGAAATTTATAGTGGTTCCCCAACCTGGGTACATCCACTCTTCTACCACCCTGGTAGGAATCCACTCAGGTTTTTGATCAGGTGTCTGACACCAATGAGCTTTTGTTGAGATGCTCAAAAACCAAAACCTCAAGTCTTTTGGTAGGAGACTTGCAACCAGGAATAATTTTGAAGGGAATTAAAACCTTGTACAGAGGATGGAAAAGGGTGATGGTGTCTTCTCTTTCTCAATAACAACTGAGAAGTCTTGTGGATTGATTTCAGCAGATTTCTCCCCCTGAGATCTTGAATGGATCAGACATACTGGAGCACTGCTTCAGGGTGATAGGTCTTCAAAGCTTGAGTGCCTGGACCAGAGATTGCTTCCGGAACTTATTTTGACAGATAAAAATTGTTGTCCTTCTGAAGTTGTCCTGTAGGATTGAAGGAAGAAGACTCTTAATAGTGATTGTATGTTCTTCTTCTTCTTGATGATGTTCTTTGACTTAGGCTGATTGCAAAAAATAACTTTTTTTGATTTCTGTAAGATTGTTCTTGAGTACAATGTCTGTCAGTATGTCTGTAACAGCTTGATCTTGTTCTTTTCTAACTCCAGATTGACTGAAGAACATTCAAAATTTGAAACCTTGAGCAGTAATTGCAGTCGGCCTGGGAAGGAAGCGGCAATCAATGATTTCCCTAACTGTCCCATGGAAAAATGGCATGTAATAATCCATAATCAATGCACATTCTAACGGTAACATTCCGAGAATATTGAGCATTGATTACTCCGGAATCATCGCCAGGAAAATGGAAGGGAAACTGGAGAAGACCTAGTCTGGAATCGTCGACCGAAGAACACAAATCGTCGAGCTGAGTTCACAGTTCGTCGAGCTGAGCTTGAGTTCGTCGAGCTGAGCTTGATGAGTTCGTTGAGCTAAGCCTGAATGAGTTCGTCGAGCTGATCTTCAATGAGTTCGTCGACCAGACAATAGCAATTAGTCTTCCAGGGAAACTTGTTAATTCTGCTTCAATCTTCGTCGAACTGACAATCTTCATTCGTCGAGCTGAGATCCAAATTCGTCGAGCTGAGAATGATTGTGGACTTGGAATCTGAGAAGTCTTTGACTGAGAAGGATTCAAATCGTAGACCAAAAATCGTCGAGTAGAGTACTGAATTCATCGACCTGAGAAGTTGTGAACTTGAGGTCCAAGTTCGTCGAGCTCAGAATCTAGTTCGTCGACCAAAGCCTGAAGTTGGACTTAGAAAAATCTGGAGTTATCCTGACTTTAGCTTGTTAAAGTATCTCAGTGTTTGTCGAAAAGAGAACAAAGATCGTCGAGTGCAGTACAGAGAAATGTCTCAAGATCATCGAGCTCAGAATGCCTTTCGTCGACCTGAGTTCGACGAACGTCGAACTCATTTTACTTAGTCTGAAAATCTTCTACTTCTTGAGTCTCTGATGGTCTTGTTGATAGCTGGTCCATCTGATATTGACTCTAAGGACTTAGCCTAGACTCTAGGACACAAATTGACCCTGACTATATATGATGGCTCACATCCTAAGATAGTGAACCTAGCCTAAATCAACTAGGGATCCAACAATCTCCCCCTATTTGGGTGAGGTCACTAAGAGACTCAGAATATAAACAAACAAATAAACAAAGCTAGAAAAAAAAAGAAATATATCTGGCAGAGAATTACTAACACATGCAGCAGATATATATACATAAGCTTTGTTTAAACAAATAACATGGTTTGAAAGCAAATGCAGAAAGAAATTGAAACATAGTAAAAGATTACTTTTTTTGCTTCTTCTGCATGGGCTTATCTTCTTTCTTCTTTTTGATGCTGCTGTTGCTAGCTCCTGGTTTTGAGAATTTGATTTCTATGTTTGGATTAGCTGCCTGAGCTGCAGTCATTATCATATCAGCTATCCCAAGCATTTTCTGACTAGAAGCTCTGCGAACAACAGCTTCAGGATGGAGCTTCATATAATCATCAACATTAAAGAGTTTGTTGCCTTTGTCAAACCTTTTAAGTTCTTCCTTCCTGTACTTTAACATAGTTGTGAACCCAGAAATATCCTTTCCTTCAGCCTTTGCTTTGTTAATCAGGGATAGACCAATAAGCTCCTGGAATCTGGCCATTTTTGCAGTATTGGCTGTTTCAGGGTCCTCAAAGGGAATAGGAGGAGACTATGGCCTTTCAGGATTCTTAGCCTTCTGATCTTCAAAGATAGGTTGTTGATGATGTTGTTGCTATTGATATTACTGAGGTTTTTGCTGATGTTATTGACTACCTGAAGATTGATATCTTTGTTGACTGCTTCCAGAGGATCTCCCTTGATGTCTCTGATAGGTTTTCATAGGGGCAGATCCTTGAGAGCTAGAGCGAGTGGCACCAGCTGCTAGAGGAGGAGGAGGAGGGTCTTTTCTTTATCTATGAACTGGAGGAGGAGAATATCTCCTACTTCTTTTCCTTTCCTTTTGATGGTTCTTAGATAACCCCATCCAAGCAGGCATTCCATTATAAGGGGTAACATTATGCAATATGTAGTAGGGAGTGTCAGCTGCTGGATTGGGCTTAGGAGCAGGAGGAGGAGGAGCCTTCCTTTTTTTGGACAACAATTTCTTCTTCTTAGCAGCTTCTTCATCTGAATCATCTTCATCATCATCTTCATCATTTTCACTGTCAGAACCCTGAAGGTTATCATATAAAGCATCCAATGCTTTCAGTGTTTTAGCATCAATGACAGTCTTTTCTGAAGCAGGGGCAGAAGTTGAAGTTTCAACAACTGGAGTTTCAGCAATAATTTCAGAAGAAACTACACAAGAATCAGAGGTAATTGGGACAGAGCTTTCAGCTGCTGCCCTATTTTTCTCTTCAATATCTGCCAAGATTAACTCATCCAGATCAGGCATTGGTGAGTCATCCATAACAAAAATTAGGTGCTGAGACATCTTCTGGAAGTGATGGAATAACTGTAGAGGTTGGAGTAACAACAGGAATTGCAAAACTGTCACAGAGTTGCTTAGCAACTGCTGGACTTATTAGAGATGTATAAGGCACAATGGCCAACTGAAGCTTAGTGGAAGGAAACTGTACATAGATTGTATCAAAACTTCTCACAAAATAATCAAATTAACTGTGGCGTTTAAATGGAAATCACCAACAGTTTTTATTTGCTCTGGAACTGACTCATCTAAGTCAATGTCAGTATCCATAAATTGAATCAATTCAATCAAATCTGAGTCAAATTCTGGCAAAATATCTGCATCTGTATCTGCTGCTGTTGTATCTGCTACTGTATCTGCATCTGCTGCTAGAGGAACTGCTGCTGTATCTGCATCTGCTGCTGCTTCATCACAGAGCATCTCCCCATGCCTAGGTTTAGGAGAACCTGGAGCCAGGCCCCTGAATGAAGAGGGGGCAGCAGAGAGGAGAGAAACTTGGGCAGATAAAGAGTTGATAGAATTCACAAGAGGTGTAATGGCCTCTGTGATTAGGGATTTAATGAGGGGAGTGAGCAGGGATATTATTGTAGATACATTGGAGGGTTAAAAAGATGGAGAGGTTGATGGTGAGGGTGGAGAAGTAGATGAAGTATGGTGATGTCTGGTGGAGGTGGAACGGCATCTGTTATGGTGATGTATGGTGGAGGTGGAGAAGGGGATGGTATATGAAAATGTGGAATGTTAGACAGATGAGGTGGAGTAGGTGATGCTGGAGGAGTTGGGTGTGGATTCTCTTGAAGGGGGGTAGATGGACTGTCAGTGATGTCAAGTGGTGGAGATGGAGGAGGAGTAGGGACATGAGAGTGTTGTTGGGGTTGGGGTGCCGGAGGAGATGGAAGACTGGTTGAGGATGGAACATGGGTTGCTGGAAGAGGTTGGGGAGATGGGATTACCGCATCTGCACGGTGGGGAGTGGCCTTCATAGCCCTTGTGCTCTCAGAAATAGGGATGGAGGAGTAGGAAGCCTTGGATGGCTTGGTGATCGTCCTCTCCCATCTGCCAAACAAAGCGCATGTGAGGCGCTTGCTGGCACTGATGAAGATGGTCGGGGTGACCATAAATTCACCAGTCTTTTCTTGAAGGAAGATCCCCAAGATTCTTCCAAAGCTGACCTCTTTCTTGTTGTTCTTCTTCTTGATCAACTCAAAGAAAATCTGGCCCCAAGCAACTTGTCTCTTATTGACCACGGCACACATGACAAGGAATTGGTGTCTTGTGATGTAGTCGTGTGCAGAGTGCTTGCCCATCAGCACTTTTCCCACAATATCCTCCAAGAACTGGTGGGCGGCAGAGAGTTGTTTCTTTAACAACTTGTTAGGGTTACTCCCATTAAACCCCATTAATTTCAGCATCGAATTATACTCGTTAGAATCTACATCCAAATTGTCTTCTCCATTTACCAACCCAAAAATTTCAGAAAGAACGGCGGGAGATAAAGAAACAATATTGCTCCCGGTATTTCCTGTCAAGACATTTTCCTCAAAAACAGAAGAAGTGTATATCCATTCTCTAATTTCAGTTTCATGTCGTTTAATTCTTCTGGTCATCAAATCCTTGAGACCAAGTTCTTCTTAAAGTTCCATAATGTAGAGAAATATTGGGTCAGAATGTTGGAATGAATCAAAATCCATGTCAAATCCGGTGTCGAATTTCATTGCAGCGAGAGCTCCTGCTGGAATCGCCATTGAGATCACCTGCAAGAAAGACAGAGAAAACGGCGATCAAGAGCAAGAGAACAGAAAGCGCGGGATGGAGGTCGAAGAAAACCTAGATATAATGTTTTCTGAATATGAATCGACAATCTCTGTTCCACGAAAAAAAAATTCTTTGAACTGAGGTCGAATGAAATAAATTCTAGATAGATAATTCGTCGATCTCATCCAAAAGAAACGAAAACAGTTCGTCGAACTCCATTCGATGAAATATCTTCTGAAGCAAAGTTCGTCGATCTCCGGTCGACGAAAGTTGTTTCCACACAGAGAATTCGTCGATCTCCGTTCGACGAGCATCTCTCAAACTTTCCCTAGTTCGTTGAACTCCGTTCAACGAACTCTGGAAAATTCGTCGAATGCAGATAGAAATTAATTTAACTCTTCTCCATTGATCATTCCCAATTAATTTATAAAGAACAGATGATTTTTCTCATCCAAGGGTTTGGTGAAAATGTTTGCTCTCTGTAACTTGGTAGGAATATGGATTAGGTTCATTTTCTTTTTGTCTACACTATCTCTAATGAAATGATGTCTTATATCAATATGTTTAGTCCTAGAACGGTGAACTAGATTCTGTGCTATAGCAATAGCACTAGTATTATCACAAAATAATGTTGAATTATTTAAGTTGACATCATAGTCTGGGAGTTGGTTTTGTATCCATAACATTTGTGAACAGCAGCTGCCAGCAGCCATGTATTCTGCTTCTGCAGTTGATGTAGACACAGATGTTTGCTTTTTACAAAACCAAAAGACAAGTCTCATACCCAGGAACTGGCAAGTTCCAGAGGTACTCTTCCTGTCCAATCTACATCTAGTATAGTCAGCATCTAAGCATCCAGTTAACTCAAACTCTGACTCTACAGGATACCAGAGTCCTAGATTTGGGCAACTCTTTATATATCTCAAAATTCTTTTTAAGAAAATAAGGTGAGATTCTTTGGGGTTCACTTGGAACCTAGCACAAAGGCATGTGGCAAACATGATATCAGGCCTGCTAGCTGTTAGGTATAATAAGGATCCAATATTTGTCCTATAATGTTTCTGATCTACAGGTTTCCCTGCTGCATCAGAATCCACAACAGCATTAGTAGCCATAGGTGTTTTCATTCCTGAAGCATCACCCATTCCAAACTTATTAATAAGCTCTTTATCATACTTAGCTTAGGAGAGGAAGATACCATCAGGGAGATGCTTCACTTGGAGACCAAGGAAGTAGGAAAGCTCACTCATGCTACTCATCTCAAATTTGGAATGCATGAGGTCAGCAAACCTCTTGAATAATTTGGGATCAGTAGACCCAAAGATGATGTATCCACATATATTTGTACTAACAAAATTTGATCCTTATGATGTCTAGTTAAAAGAGTTTTATCTATGTTTTCTCTTGTAAATTTATGCTTTAAAAGAAAGCTTGCTAAGGTCTCATACCAAGCTCTTGGAGCTTGCTTTAAACCATAGAGAGCTTTATGCAATTTAAATACAAAAGAGGGTTGAGTTGGAGAGATAAAATCTGGAGGTTGTTCCACATAAACCTCTTCTTGAAGCACTCTATTCAAAAATGCACTCTTGACATCCATTTGGAAAACTTTGAATCTCCTGTGAGCTGCATAGGCAAGGAATATTCTTATGGCCTCTAACCTTGCAACAGGGGCAAATGTTTGGTCATAGTCAATTCCTTCCTCTTGTCTGTAGCCCTGAGCAACAAGCCTAGCCTTGTTTCTCACTATGTTTCGTTGAGCATCCAGCTTATTTCTGTAGACCCATTTGGTTCCAATAACTGGGTAGTTATGAGGTATTGGAACCAAATTCCAAACTCTTCATCTCTCAAACTGATTTAGTTCCTCTTGCATTGCAATGATCCAGTGGGGATCTTTCTCAGCTTCATGTATAGAGAGAGGTTCAATCTGAGAGAGAAAACAGGCATCCATCAAGTCTTGGTTGAGTTGATGTCTTGTCTGTACACCTGCTGAAATGTCTCCAATCACTTGAGATATAGGGTGATCTCTAAGTGTGACAAGATCAGTTGGTGGAGTTTGTTCAGCAACAGCTTCTATAATTAATTCCTCGTGAGGAATGGTATTAGCTGTTGAGGGAAGTTCAGCCACTTCCACTTGAATTTCTTCTTCACTGTCTTCAGCAACCTATGGAGAAGGATGGGTTGAGACCTCTTGGGTAAGGTTTAGTCCATCCATAGACTCACACAGTTGTGGAACCTACAAAGAGCTTATGGTAGAAATTTCTTTCTCCTTATAAGACATGTTAGCTTCATCAAAAGATACATGGACTGACTCTTCAATTTTAAGAGTGGATTTATTAAAAACCCTATCAGCCTTGCATACTTGGGAGTATCCTAGAAAAATCTCTTCTTCAGTCTTAGCCTCAAACTTTCTAATGTATCTTTTATTGTTTGTGTGAATATAACATATACAACCAAAAACTTTAAAATATGAGATTTTAGGTTTCTTTCCTTTAAGCTATTCATAGGGGATCTTATTTTTTAGCTTATGTATAAGGCTTCTATTCAGGACATAGTTAGCAGTGTTTACAGCTTCTGCCCAAAAGGATAGAGGCATGTAAGCATCTGCCAACAATGTGCCTACAGATTTAATGAGTGTCCTATTTTTCCTTTCAGCTACCCCATTTTGTTGGGGAGTTCTAGGAGATGAGAAGCACTGTCTGATACCTTCCTTCTCACCGAACTAATGCATAAGAAGAGACTCAAACTCTGTATCATGATCACTTCTGATCAATGCAACATGAGTAGAGAACTCAATCTGTATGGTCCTTAGAAAATCTATAAGAACCTTGAATGTATCTGACTTAGTTCTCAGAAAAGCCACCCAACTGAATCTGGAGAAGTCATCAACAATTACTGAAGTATAAGACTTCCCTCCTAGGCTTTGTACTGCAATGGGTCCAAATAGGTCCACGTGAACCAAATACAAAATCCTAGGTGAATCACTCTTATTAATGGATTTGAAGCTAGTTTTAGTTTGCTTGCCTAATTGACAAGCCCTGCATAGGTTTTCCTTCTTGTAGGGACCAGAAGGTAAGCCTCTAATAAGGTTGTCTTTAGATAACTTACTTGTATTCTTAAGGTTTACATGTCCTAATCTTTTATGTCACAACTCATTTTAATTACTAGTGATATTGAGTAAACATATATCAGTTTTGGCAGAAATAAAATCTACTAGATATATGTTACCATGTCTAATTCCAATTAAAACAGTTTGATTTTCATTATTAATAATAGAACAAGAGGTAGAGTTAAAGTGTACCTGATAACCTTCATCACATAATTGGCTTATGGATATTAGGTTATGTTTGAGTCCTCTTACATATATTACTTTCTTGAAGGTAACTGTTCCAATCTTTACTGCTCCATATCCTTCAGACTGGCCACTATTTGAATCACCAAAGATCACCTTTGGTCCTAGCTTGGACTTGTAATTGGATAGATTATCCTTGTTGCCTGTCATATGCTTGGAGCAACCACTGTCCAAGTACCAGGTCTGACTTACCCTTGGACAGCTCTTCACCTGTACCTATAATGAAAAACAAAACTCAATTGTTCTTGACCCAGGTTACCTTGGGTCCTTTATTTTGTTGAAAAGAAAAGCTCGATATAACTAATAGAGTAGGTTGAGATTTATAACCTAAGGGGTGATATCTCCTAGGTGGAATAACCTAATAAGCTACAGGATTGAATGGTTTATTAGCTAGCTTAGAATTTTTGTAAAAGAAATGATTTAAGTTTGGTCTTTCTGGGTTCGACGAATTCTTGTAAGTTCATCGACCAGAGTTCGACGAATAGGGCTGAGATAGTTGATCTCTGCTCAGAGAATGACAATAGTCATTTTCTGCGCCCCATATTTCTCGACCTCTGCTCGACGGACCATACAAAGTTCGTCGATCGCAGTTAGACAAATTGTTATTACTGAAGTTTGCGTTCAGAGTTCGTCGATCTGGGTTCGACGAACTGGCCACATTTCGTCGATCTGAGTTCGCCGAATGCAGCTGAACCGTATTTTTATTAGTTGTTTTCTGATTTGTATTGCTCTTGTCTATGGGTTTCTTCTCTTTTCCCTTGGCAGAAACAAATTTAATGGGTGTGGTAAGAATATTTTTCTTAATTATGGGGGTAAACCTGATGATGCACCCAAGTCCAGCTTGCCATTTAATTTTGCATTCACTGTGTTTGTTATGTCCATCAACTTGAGACTTCTTCCATTGAGAGATTGTTCAAGTTGTTTAGCCTCACATAAATCAGATTTTAATTTAATTATATGTTCATTTGCTAAAGTTAGTTGATCTTTTAGTTTAATATTTTCTGAGTTAACAGATTCAAGATTTCCTAGTCTTTCTCTAAGGGTTTTTATTTCTTTCTCTGAATTAATTAAATCTAAACTCATAGTTTTGAATTCAATTTTAAATGAATCAGAATTAAAATCAAAGCTTGAAAGAACCTGATCTGCCTCTAACACTGAGGCTGCCTCATCTTTAGATTCTCCTTCGGATCCAGAACTGCTTCTGGAGGCATCAATTGCCATAAGGCAAACCTCCTTGGATCTGGCTTCTTCCTCTTCTTCACTTGAGCTGGAAGAGGATGATTCTTCTTCAGTATCACTCCATGTTTCAGCAACAAAGCCCTTGCCTTTCTTTTTGTACTTGCTTGAGGAGGGTCTGCTGCTGTGTTTTCTCCTGGAGTCCTTTTCTCTACTTTTCTCCTTCTTCTAGTTTTTTTGACATTCTGAGATGTAATGTCCAGGCTTTTTGCATCCAAAGCACACAACCTCCTTGGTTGGTGTCTTGTCATACTTATGCTTATCATCCTGCCTGGATGATTTTCTTCTGAAATCCATTCTAGTCATCTTATAAAATCTTTTTGCAAAGAGGCTCATGAGTTCTTCATTGGATGTTGAGGTCTCACTTTCCTATGATGCTTTGAAGGTTATACTGTGATCTTTTCTAACTGGAGTTGATGACTTCTGTTCAGCTGCTTCTCTTGACTTAATCAACTGCTCATAAGATTTTAGTTTGCCTAGCAGTTGATTCAGTTGATATCTCATTTAGGCTTCTGGCTTCTTTGATAGGCCAGATTCTTGAGTCCCAAGAGCTAGGGAAGCACATTAAGATTTTGTCATTCACCTTTGTCAGGGTGATGTCTTTATCCAAGGTTTTGAGCTCATTGATGATTGAGCTCAACCTGTTGTACATTTCAGCCACTGATTCAGCCTCACCCTTCTTAAAATTCTCATACAGGGATATGAGATTTGATCTTCTGTCTTTCCTTTCATCAGCTGAACTAGCTACCATTTGGTTGAGGGAATCCCAAATGGCCTTGGCTGAGGTGCACTCATCCACCTTCTAAAATATGTCATCTGACATAGTCTGAGCCAAGATGTTCATTGCCTTTGCATCTGCAATTTTGGCTTTCTTGTAGGCATCATTATTCTCTGGAGGAGGTACTGCAGTCATGTTTGTAGAGGTGCTTGTAGAAGCTGCAGGTGCTGGAGGTACTCCTGTCAAGATAAAAGCAAAAATATCATCATCAATAGAATTCATATATAATTTGATTCTTGCCTTCCAGATGGCAAATCTGTTAAGATTGCATACTGGAGGTCTGATGCTTGCATAATCTTTGTTTTGAGCCATTTCTGTGAAGAAATAAATCTAATAAGGGAAACAAAACAATCAGATCTAACAAGAGGGATCTTTATGGTTCAGGTGTTAGCCTATACAACCAATTAACCTCTTAAGGTGTGGTAGATTAACCAACCTCCCTTTGATACCAATTGAAAGTGCAGGTTAGATCTGAAATACTCTCGAGGGTGGGGGTGAATAGAGTATTGTGCTCTCTTAAAACTTTTTACAACTTTTGCTGTAAAGCTATGTGAACAGGTTAGCAAATAAAATAATAAGCACAGCAACATAGTAAATCACAGAACACAGCCAAAACAAAAGAAAAAGGGCAAACAGACGACACAAGAAATTTATAGTGGTTCCCCAACCTGGGTACATCCACTCTTCTACCACCCTGGTAGGAATCCACTCAGGTTTTTGATCAGGTGTCTGACACCAATGAGCTTTTGTTTAGGTGCTCAAAAACCAAAATCTCAAGTCTTTTTGTAGGAGACTTGCAACCAGGAATAATTTTGAAGGGAATTAAAACCATGTACAGAGGATGGAAAATTATGATGGTGTCTTCTCTTTCTCAATAATAACTGAGAAGTCTTGTGGATTGATTTCAGCAGTTTGCTCCCCCTGAGATCTTGAATGGATCAGAAATATTAGAGCACTGCTTCAGGGTGATAGGTCTTCAAAGCTTGAGTGCCTGGACCAGAGATTGCTTCAGGAATTTCTTTTGACAGATAGAAATTATTGTCCTTCTGAAGTTGTCATGTAGGATTGAAGGAAGAAGACTCTTGATAGTGATTGTATGTTCTTCTTCTTCTTGATGATGATCTATAGCTTAGGATGATTGCAGAAATGCACTTTTTTTTATTTCTGTAAGATTGTTCTTGAGTACAATGTCTGTCAGTATATCTGTAACAACTTGATCTTCTTCTTTTCTGACTCCAAACTGACTGAAGAATATTTGAAATTTGAAACCTTGAGCAGTAATTGCAGTCGGCCTGGGAAGGTAGCGACAATCAATGATTTCCCTAACTGTCCCATGGAAAAACGGCATATAATAATCCATAATCAATGCACGTTCTAACGATAACATTCCGAGAAGATTGAGCATTGATTACTCCGGAATCATCGCCAAGAAAAGGGACGGGAAACTCGAGAAGACCTAGTTTGGAATCGTCGACCGAAGAACACAAATCGTCGAGCTGAGTTCACAGTTCGTCGAGCTGAGCTTGAGTTCGTCGAGCTGAGCTTGATGAGTTCGTCAAGCTGAGCCTGAATGAGTTCGTCGAGCTGAGCTTGACTGAGTTCGTCGACCAGACAATAGAAATTAGTCTTCTAGGGAAACTTGTCAATTCTGCTTCAATCTTCGTCGAACTTACAATCTTCATTCGTCGAGTTGAGATTCAAATTCGTCGAGCTGAGAATGATTGTGGACTTGGAATCTGAGAAGTCTCTAACTAAGAAGGATTCAAATCGTAGACCAAAAATCGTCGAGTAGAGTACTGAATTCGTCGACCTGAGAAGTTGTGAACTTGAGGTCCAAGTTCGTCGAGCTCAGAATCTAGTTCGTCGACCAAAGCCTGAAGTTGGACTTAGAAAAATCTGGAGTTATCCTGAATTTAGCTTGTTGAAGTATCTCAGTCTTAGTCGAACAGAGAACAAAGATCGTCGAGCTCAGTACAGAGAAATGTCTCAAGATCGTCGGGTTCAGAACGCCTTTCGTCGACCTGAGTTCGACGAACGTCGAACTCATTTTACTTAGTTTGAAATCTTCTACTTCTTGAGTCTCTAATGGTCTTGTTGATAGCTGGTCCATCTGATATTGACTCTAAGGACTGAGCCTAGACTCTAGGACACAAATTGAACCTGACTATACATGATGGGTCATATCCTAAGATAGTGAACCTAGCCCAAATCAACTAGGGATCCAACACACTTGATCTTCATTTTTCTCTTGCAGGTGAACTAATGGAGATTCCAGCAGGCAGTCTTGCGGCTATGAAATTTGATACTGGCTTTGATGTGGACTTTGAATCGTTTCAACACTCCGACCTAATCTTCCTGGATATTCTAGAAATACTTGAAGAACAGTAGTTAAAAAATTTGATGACCACCAGGATCAAGCTCGCTAGTGCAGAAATCAGAGAGTGGGTCTATACTTCCTCCATAACAGATGAGAACACCATGACTGGGACAATATTAGGTAACGTCGTCTCTCTTACCCCCGCAGTTTTGACTGAATTTTTTGGATTAGCTAATGGTGAAGAGGAACTAGAAATTGATAATGAAGAATTTAATGATATGTTGAATAAAATGGGTTATTATGGAGAAACTCCTAATAAACTACTGAAGAAACATTTGTCTACCGAGTACAAATTTCTAGCAGATGTTGTGGGCAAAGTATTACTGGGCAAGCACACTATCCATGATTACATAACCAGGCATCAATTCCTGGTAATGTGTGTAGTGGTGAATAAGACAACAGTAAACTGGGCTCAAATCATGTTTGGGATGATTAAGAAAAACAATACCAAAAAGCAGGTTTGCTTTGGAAGGATTCTAGGAATCTTCCTTAAGGAAAATGCTGCTGAATCCCTAGTCACCCCGGCCATATTCATAAATGCCTCCAAAATGCTCACCTGTGCCCTCTTTGGCAGGTGGGAGAGGAACATCACCAAGCACTCCAAGGCCGCTTCCTCCTCCAGACCTTCTGAAAGCACTAGGGCTGTCACAGCCGCTCCTCTAACCCCAAAAGAGGCCCCCTCCACCTCCAACATTCCTTCTTCTGCTCAACATCAACAACAACAACCATTTCACATTTCTATCCCAGTTTCATCTCTGGCACATTCTCCCCCTCCATCCTCTCCTCAAATACATCTCACTGAAATCCAATCAATTGACATCCCATCTTCCCCCATTCAGGAATCCATACAACACTCTCCTTCCCAATCACCACAACCATCTCCACCTCAATACCCTCTTCCACCTCATTTGACTACCACAGATCCTGACACCTTTATCTTCTCCCACACATTCAACCTAGTGATTCCCTGATCATCCCCACATCAAGAATCCACCACCACAAATGAAATTCCATCTTCTGTACCTGACCACACACACCAAGATATGCCCAGTGCATTCTCTGTTTATTCTAATTATGGTCACCATAATCCCTACTCCTCCACTGCTCCAGAATCCCTTTATCTAAATTTCTCTGACATTGCTAAGGACTTGCTTGCTTTCATCTCTCACACTCTTCAAAATCTTCTCACTACAGCTCTAGCTCCTCTCCCTGCTTCCATCAAAAATCTCTCTGCCAAAGTTGCTGCTCTATCCCCTATCCCTTCTTCTTCTGGGGGATTGGCTCCAGGACCTTCTGCAACCAGTCAGCGGGAGATGCTTCATGATGAAGAAGTTCCAGTGAATATAGAAGCAGAAACAGCAGCAGCAGAAAAAGCAGAAGCAGAACTTGATTCTTTCATGACTAATTCTTTTGAAGATGCATATCCTTCTGCCATAATAGATTTAATAGAATCAGATACTGATATGGATGATCCAGTTATGGCTGAGATAGACACTGTTGGTGATTCTATTATAAATCCCACAGTTGATCTTTTGAAATTATTGAGCATGTTTGATACAGCTCATTTGAACTTTCTGCCAGAAGACTACATTAAGCCATCTTTGGCTATAGTCCCTTATACCTCTCCAATAAGCCCTAAGGTTGCCAAGCAACTAAAGGCTAGTTTTGCTATAACAGAGGTTCCAGCTATTCCATCTCCACCAAAAGCTGCTTCCCCCATTATCTCATCCCCTCCCAGAGACATTTATGTTCCAACTTTTGTTATGGATGACTCCCCAATGCCTGATCTTGATGCATTGATCATGGCTGATATAGAAGAAGAAAATAAAATAGTTGCTGAAAGCACTGTTGTGTATAGCTCTCCTGCTCCAGCTCCAGTTCTTTCTCTAGCTCCTACTCAGGCTGAAAAGCCTATTGATAAATTTGTACTAAAAGCCATTGATGCTTTATATGATACTACTCAAGGATCTTCTGATGAGGATGATGATGAAGAGGACTCTGATGATGAGCCTAAGAAGAAAGTCTCTAAGAAGAGAAATGCTCCTCCACCTCCTGCCCCAAAACCTAATCCAACAAATGACACCTTAAAAGGGCATGCCAGCATGGATGTGGCTGTGCAAGAACCAGCAGAAAGAAAGAAAGAAAAGCAGGAAGTACTCACCTCCTCCTCCAAGATTCAAGAAAGACCCTCCTCCTCCTCCACCTGTTGCTGGTGCTTCATGTTCTTCAACTCAGAGGATTACCCAGTATCAAACATATCAGATACATTAGGGTAGGTCCTCCTCTTCTTCAGGAAGCAGTCAGCAGAGGCAATATTCATCTAGAAAATAGCATCAACAACAGCATCATCAACAACAACAGCAACAAATCACTGAACATCAGAAAGCTGAAAGCCCAAAGAGACATGCCTCCCCTCCTGTATCTTTTGAAGATCCAGAAATAGTTACAACTGCTAGGATGGCCAGATTCCAAGAGTTGGTTGCCCTATCCATGATCAACAAGGCAAAAGCTGAAGGAAAGGATCCTTCTCAATATTCAACCATGTCCAAATACAGGAAGGAGGAACTCAACAGGTTTGCTAAAGCTAATAAATTCTTTAATGTTGATGATTATATGAAACTACATCCAGAAGCTCTAGTGCCAAGGCATACCTCCCTTAATATCAATGGAGCTACTGACATGATAATGATAAAGACACAAGCAGCCAATCCAAATAGGGAGATCAAGTTTACTCAGCTAGGTGAAAAAGCTAAAGAGGAGAAACATAAGGAGCTCAAGAAGAAGAAATAAACTTTAAACTGTTTAAGTCTATTTGATTGTTTTAAAACTATCTGTTTATATTCTGATACAAAGCTCTCTATACATATATATATCTGCTGCATATTTTTCAATTTCCTGCCAAATATATGTTTTCTTACTTTGTGAATATTTGAGTCTGTAATTAGTGACCTCACCCAAATAGGGGGAGATTATTGGATCCCTAGTTGGATTTGGGCTAGGTTCACTAAACTAGGATGCTTGACCCAATATGTATAGTCAGGGTCATGTTTGTGTCTTAGAGTCTAGTCCATGTCAATAGAGTCAACCTTACATGGACCAGCCATCAACAGACTACAGAAGACTCAAGACTTAGAGAAATTTCAAAGACTCAGAAAATGAGTTTGACGTTCGTCAAACTCAGGTTGACGAAAGTCATGCTCAGCTCGATGAACTCAGATAAAATTCTCTGAGCTGAGCTCGACAAACTTGGTTCTCAGGTCGACGATCTCTGGACACTCTACATCAACATTCCAAGTCCAAAATTCCTTTGTCCGAACCCCAGTCGACTAAGTCAAAATATCAGCTCGACGAATTTGGTTCTCAGGTTGACGATCTCTGGATGGTCTACCTCAACATTCTAAGTCTAGAAACATCTAAATATTCTAAGTCCAGAATCATACTTCAATCGATGAATTCATATTCTCAGCTCGATAAACTTAGACCACAGTATTGACAAGTTTATCAAGTAGTTACTAGAAGTTCTCATGTCTACGAACTTAATTCTCAGGTTGACGAATTCTGGATACTCTACTTCAACATTCTAAAGTCCAAGAAACATTTCTCTGAACACTAGTCGACGAACTTAGATTCTCAGCTTGACGATCTTGATGCACAGAATCAGTAAGGCTCTAGAGAAAGTAGTTATCTGTTCTTAGTTCGACGATCTTGGATCTCAGCTCGACGAACAAAGATTATCTGGTCGACGAACATAACTTCTCAGTTCAACGAACTCTGGACCCATGTCGACGAATTCTGTTCTCTGCTCGACGATTTTTGTGCAGTTCCAGACTTGGAAATTTCCCTCCCTCTGTCCTTATTTTATTCCAATAATTCCTGAGTAATCAATGCTTAATATTCTCTGCATATTACCGTTAGAAGCAAGCATTAATTATGATCTTCATCAGGATTATTACTTGCTGCTTTTCAATGGGACAGTTGGGGAAATCACTTAATGCCGACATTCTCTAGGCCGTCAGAAATCAATGCCGAAGAATTCAAAATTCAGAAGGAAGATTACATGGAAAATATAAAAGGATTTTTTCTTCTTCCTTCTGGATATACGCAACATTCATATACAGAAAAAGAAATCATATAGTAAGAAGAAAAAAGAACAAGCCCCAGACTAGAGAAACAACAGCAAGCTGAAGAAGATGAAGAACATTCATTCAAAATCAAGAGTCTTCTTCCTTCTTCTTTCCAGGATTCTTCAAGGTCAATAAAACTTTATCAGTCAAGAAGTTCATGGAGCACCTCTGGTCAAGGCAAAAGATTGAAGGCCTACTCACCTTGCAGCAAAGCTCCAACCTTCCTGAACAAATCAATATCTCACGGGGAGACTTTGTTAAAATCAAAGATCCACTAAAGTCTTCTCAGTTGTATTTTAGATAGAGAAGACATCATCACTCTCTCATCCCCCCACTGTAAAAAGGGTTCTTTAACTCCCTTCAAAAGTTATTCCTGGTTGCATGTCACCTGACCAAAAGACTTGGGATTAGTTTTTGAGCACCTGATCAAAAGCTCATTGGTGCCAGTCACCTGATCAAAAACCTGAGTGGATTTCTACCAGGGTGGTAGAAGAGTGGATGTACCCAAGTTTAGGGAAACCACTATAAAATTCTTGTGTTGTCTGGTTGCCATCTTTTTTTTGTTCTTGATATGGCTGTACTAGTTAGGTTGATGTGTCTATGATAATCAGCTTATATTTGTTGTACTTATGATAGATTATTTTATTTTAGGAGTTATTTTTATTTACAGCAAAAAGGCCTTAAATGTTTAAAGATACTATATTCATCCCCCCTCTAGAGTATATCAGATCTAATCATAACTTTCAAACAGCTACCAAGTGAGCATCGGTATGGCACCGTTTGAAGCTCTGTATGGCCGGAAATGTCATACACTATTAGCTTAAGTAGAAGAGGGTGAATCCTGAGTGTATAACCGTAAAGAAGTCGAGGAAGCTACCTCAACGATATGCGTTATTCGGGAGAGGCTACTGATAGCCCAATATTAAAAAGTAAAGTACTACAACGCCAAGCACCGGAATATGGAGTTCGCAGTGGGCGACTGGGCCTACTTGAAGATTAAACCCTTCAAAGGCATGTCCAGGATTTGGCGGCTGAAAAAGTTGAGTCTGAGGTATCTTGGTCCGTTTGAAGTGGTGGAGCGTATTAGGGAAGCTGCATATCGCCTAGCTCTTTCGGCAGACTTGGGTGGATTACATGATGTGTTTCACATCTCGGTGCTTCGGAAAGCCGTCAAAGATCCAGCTCAAGTGATCGAGACTGATCGTGTGCCGGTGGAGTATGGGCTAACGACGAGGCTTAGGCCCATTCGGATCGAGGATCGAACTGATAAACAATTGCAGAATAAGACAATCAGGATGGTCAAAGTCCGGTGGGACAATTGTTGCCGTGAATAGCTAACATGGGAGCGAGAGTAGACCATGCGAGCTGAATTTCTCGAGCTCTTTGTGTAACTGTTATGCAGTGTGTAGCAACTTATATGACACATTTATGGAATAAAACATCTTGTATTTGATTTCCTTCCTATGTGCAAATTTCGTGGACAAAATTTTTGTAAGGAGGGGAGGGTTGTAACACCACAAATCCCAAGATTGGGAAAAGTTGGGTGACATGGCCTGGGACACGGGTGTGTCCTAGGGCGTGTCCTGCTCGGGCGGGCAGCCGGCAAGTGGTCTACGAAAATTCGTTCTACGAATAAATGAGGGAACACGCTATCTGATACGGGTGTGTTAGAGGCCGTGTCCTCTTCTGGTCGACGAACTTCAGTTCGATAATGTCGAGCCCCTGGCGTGTCTATTGCCGTGTATGGGCACACAGCCTGTGACATGGGTGTGTCACAGGCCATGTCCTTTTCTGAATTTGGCCAGGGCAGTGAGGCCTGGTGAATACGGGCAAGACACGGTCGTGTCTTGTGGCACACGGCATGTGACATGGGCGTGTCCCTGGTCGTGTCCTGCTTGGGTTGATTTAGTTTTGTGCAGCCTGAAGAACACGGCCACAGACACGGGCGTGTCTAAAGACGTGTTAGGTGACATGGCCCTTGACACGGGCGTGTCACATGGTCATGCACTGGTCTAGATGAGTCGATTGTGTGCCGCTTAAGGCTCACGGCATGTGACAAGTGCGTGTCACAGGCCGTGTCAGGCAAAATTTAGTCTTTTGTGGCAAAATCGTGTCCGTCCATTCTCTCAGCTGAGATCTGATGGCTCAGGAGTCCTCCCTGTTTCCTTAAGGCCAAGGATGAGAAAGAACTTCTCTTTTTTCTGGCTATCATCTTTCTACAAAGCTAGAGAGAGGAATGAGGAGGAGGAGGGATGGGGCCGGCCACCGGTGGAGCTGCGGAGTTCTGTTTAGAGATCCGAGACCAGCGTTGAGGAGGCAGAGCTGCTGCGCTACTTTCAGCCGGTTAGAAATCTCATGGCGCCAAAGCGATCTTCAAGGGTAATGATCTTTCTTCCAAGCCATGTGAAGGCTTACTTTTTGGCATGTGCATAGGATTCCTCCACCAGAGGGTGGCTGTTAAGGGAGTCCTTTGGGTTGATTCATGGAATCGCCAATCAATTGGCATATAGATCTGGAAAATGAAGTACGGAATAGGCATGTTGTGTGAAGCCCATCTGGACGGGTTGTTTTGGATTGGTAATGTTGCATATACGCACCGGAGAAGACTCCGTGATTAAACGTGTAGTTTTGGGAGTCGATGGGTTAGACCTATGAAGGGTAGTAGTAGAAAGTACTGGAGTGGAAGTCCAGGAAAATACCCATGTGATACTTGTGATGATAAATGGGTTGTACCTATGAAGGGTAGTAGCAGGAAGTACTGGATTGAAAGTCCAGGAAATAACCTTGTATTGAGTATGATGTTCATGGGTTGTGCCTGTGAAGGGCAGTAACAGGAAGTATTGGATTGGAGATCCAGGAAAATACCCTTGATGTTTGTGATGCTTAGTTGGTTGTGCCTGTGAAGGGTAATAGCAGAAAGTACTGGTATGAACGCCCGGGAAATACCGATAAATGTTGGTTTGAGCTAGGGATGGAAAATGAGTTCTGTCACTAACGCGAGGGATGGCACCTAGCTAACCTATGATTGTGAAGCCAGTCCTGCGAGAACATGATGGCTATGTGTGAGCTGGAAGAGCTCTTACGGCTTTATGCCAAACAGGTAAGGTGAAACCGACCCGTGCATTTTTCTTAGTCGCGAGTACGTTGTACTCAGTGATGGCAAGGTGACTTGAGCAACAGGGGTGGATGATCCGACCTGCGTTATGTCCGTCCGACGTGAGACTTGAAAGTGCAGTTTGTTGGAACGCATAGCGAGAGTCTTAGGCCTGCGCTCCATGACACCATGGGGGCTACGGGCCAATCCCGGGTCATTAAGACTATAATCTCCGGCTGCACGTCATGGAGTAAATGCTCAACTTTTACCGTTGGGTTGCGACCCTGATACGGTGGTGGGATCCTGGTTCGCCGGTACACCAAGAATGTGCCCTGAGTACACGGATCGTCGGGCCGCATGGCTGACAATTATGATGGAATGTTTGTGCATGAGTGCACAATATGTGATGAATTTATATGCATATGAATTGCTATGCCTGCAGGGAAGGAATGCCACTGCACCGGGAAAAGGGGTATGGTCGTTATAATATTGGTCAGCTGAATGCTGACCTTTGCCTTGTTTTCCACCATTGGGTGGGCTGTCCTTGTACAGGTGCTGAAGAGCCGAGTAGGACATATAAAGGTTGAGATCCCTGCTGCTGCTGCCGCCGCTAGCCCTAGAAGGAAATGTTGAAAACATTATGTTTTATTCATATGTGGCCGGCCTGTGTGCCAATGTTTGAAAGGCACGTTTGTAAAGAATATTTGTAAGGCCATAAGGCCAACTGACTTTGTATTTGGTACATTCCTGTTTATATATCAAAGTGGATATTTGTATGGTGGACATTCATGTTGGAGTTCAGTTTCGTGTTATAAGCTTCTGCTAGAATGCTATGCGTTAGGATGCACAACTCTTGTATCATTCCGTGACTTCGCCGCCTGTTTTGTGGTATATGGTGTGGGGCCCCGGTCGGACCTTATATTATATACTATATGATCGGATGGAGTCGTTACACGAGCTGAAAGATATGTTGAAGTAGTGGAAGCCGCTTTGAAGGTCGAGGCGATCGAGAATGCCAAGAATCGAGGTACTGTGGTGAGGAAAGAGAAAAGGAAAGGTGTTGAGGATGGTAGCTCCAGGGCATCTGGCCCTTCTTCGAAGAAGAAAAGTAAGGAAGTGTGTAGCTTCTGTGGTCGTCCTAGCTACCATTACGAAAGGTGTTTTAAGAGTACTGCCACCCTGAAGCAGCAGCAGGTGCATGCCATCCAAGGTGCACCCAAGGGAGAGCTATTGTGCTTGTACTGTGCAAGGAAAGGTCATGATGTGAGTCAGTGTTAGATGAAATAAAGGACTTGCTTCCAGTGCGGGCAGAAGGGACACCAGAAATCTTCGTGTCCCCAGGCTCAGTCCCCACTGCAGCCATCCCCGCTTCGAGCACTACCGCCACCACAAAACCTGGATAAAGGAAAATGAAAGCTGAATGTGATGACCAGCGGGAAGCTCAAACCTCTACGTAAGTGATATCAGGTTAGCCCCAGTTTAATTTATCTTTATTATTTATCGATGTTGCCCTAGTTATCGTTCGTTTAGTTATGTATGCCAAGGATTGATGATCTGTTCGATCAGTTGCATGGTAGTTCAGTATTTTCAAAGATCGATGTTCGCTCGGGCTACCACCAGTTGAGAATTCGTGAGGCAAATATTCCACGAACAGCTTTCCGTTCACGGCATGGACATTATGAATTTTTGGTGATGTATTTTGGTTTAACCAATGCACCCTCTGCTTTCATGGATTTGATGAATTGTTTAAGGATTTATTGGACTGATTCGTTATTGTGTTTATAGATAATGTCTTGGTGTATTCCCACAATATTGAGGAGCATACTCAACATTTGCGTTTGGTTTTGTCGACCCTAAGGGAGCATAAGTTATATGCGAAGTTGAGCAAGTGTGAGTTCTAGCTACCTCAGGTGTCCTTTCTGGGTCATGTTGTAAGCAAGGACGGTATTTCTGTAGACCCGACCAAGATTTCTGATGTGATGGAATGGGAGAGACCTTCTACACATAAGGTGATTAGGAGCTTCTTAGGCCTGGCTGGCTATTATAGAAGATTCGTGGAAGGGTTTTCGGTGTTGTCTGCTCCTCTAACTAGACTTACTCCGAAGAATACTGCATTCATTTGGAGTGATAAGTGTGAAGAGGCTTTCCAAGAGTTGAAGAAGAGATAATGTACTGCTCCAATTTTAACCTTACCTACTGAAGGAGTTGAGTATGTTGTGTATGTTGATGCATCACACATCGGACTGGGTTGTGTTTTAATACAAGATAGTAAGGTGATCGCGTATGGATCGAGGCAACTAAAGATTCATGAGAGAAACTATCTTACGCATGATTTTTAGTTTGCTGCCGTAATTTATGCGCTGAAGCTGTGGCGACACTTATTGTATGGCGTGTTGTGCAAGATCTATACGGACTATAAGAGTTTGAAGTACGTCGTCACTCAGAAGGAACTAAACCTGCGCCAGCGTCGATGGTTAGAATATGTGGCTGATTATGAAGTGGAAATTCTTTATCATTCAGGAAAGGCTAATGTAGTAGCCGATGCTTTGAGTAGGAAGATAGCCAAAATTTTTAATCTGTCAGTACAGTCCTTGGTAGAAGAATTCTTGTTGATGGACATTGAAGTTGGGAGTAGTACTGTGCCTACTAGTCTAGAAGCAGAAGAACCCTCTTGTATTTCCCTTATCCGAGAACATCAGAAGGATGACCCTGATTTGTTTCACCTCAGGAATAGAACTATGAAGGGAGAGCTACCGGATTTCTCCTTGGATGAGTTGGATACCTTGAAGTATCGGGGTAGATTTTGCATCCCTGCCTTTGGCGATATTCGGGCTAAGATCTATGCTAAAGCTCATGGTTCCAGTGTAGCCGCCTACCACCCTGGTTCCACTAAGATGTATAAAGATGTAAAGCAAATTGTTTGGTGGTTGGGGATGAAGAATGATATCACAAAGTTTGTGTTAGGTACATTGGAAAATGTGTACCAGAATTGGAGAAGCCTCACCCAACTCAGTGATATACATCAAGATGTATTTGATGTTGTTTTGAGTTTACATGTGCAGGTTAAGAATATGCAGGAAAAGTTTCTAAGTCCATGAGTCGACACCAGAAGAAGCTGTGTCGACACTTGTGAAGACTTGTGTCGACACTTGAGAAAAGCTGTGTCGACACCTGGAGTCAATTGTGTCGATACTTGGAGAAGCAGTGTCGACACACAGAAAGTTCAGTCGACACATAGAAAGTTCAGTCGACATCAACTGTGTCGACACAAAGGACTTGTGTCAACACACAAAATGTTCAGTCGACATCAACTGTGTCGACACACAGGACTTGTGTCGACACACAGAAAGTTCAGTCGACATCAACTGTGTCGAAACACAGGACTTGTATCGACACACACACCAGAATTTCTTTTAAGTTAATTGTATCAAGACAAGAAGTGACTGTGTCGACACACAGGACTTGTGTCGACACATTCTTATAGATGCTATGTCAAGAAGCAGTGTCGACACCATCAAGGATTGTGTCGACACTTAGTTTACTTGTGTCGACACATGTGATGTTTAGACTCGACATTTTGCTGATAGAGACAAAGTTTCAAGAAGTTACTGGAAGACTTGACAGCTGCCATAACCAACAGGTCTACTGCAACTGCCAGATCTGTCAGAAGTTGGTTAGCAACCGGATCAGCCGGTAACCTTGGATGAAGTCTATATATAGATAGATTCTATCAACAAAGAACAACAAAAACAACAACAGATGGAAAAAGAAGATGAAGTACTCAACACACAATTACAACAGAAGATCCAACATATACAAGGAAATCTAGTCAGAGATTTCAAGTGGATCTAAGTGAAGAATTTCAAAAGTTCTTCTGAAGAATTTGTAGAGAGAGAGAGCTCCAACAATTCAAGTGAAGAAAGAGACTATCATCAACTAGTCTTTTAAGAGCAGATCCTGAACTATCTGCAAAGAAGAATTCAGATTGATTTCTGGATTTAAGAAGGAAGCTGATTGAAAATCATCTTCAAGAAATTCAACCTTATTGTGTTTAGATTCAAGAAGCTTTGAAGAAAGCCAAAGACAGGTAGATTTCTCAGTAATCAGATTCTTCAAGGACTGATCAAAAAAAGTTTCTACCCATTCTCTCTCAACCTGGGTGGAAGATAAAACATATTTTATATTTTTGTTCTGTAAGATCATTATTGATCTGAGTTGTAAGTCTAGTTTATAAAGGCTGAGATAGGGCTGAGTGCCTGAGGTAGGAGATTTTCATCTCTGAGTTGTAGGCCTTGGGAAGGCTGAGGTAGGGCTGTGTTCCTGAGGTAGGAGATTTGATTCTCTGAGTTGTAGGCCTGTGTGTAGGCTGAGGTAGGGCTTAATTTCCTGAGTTGTAGGAGTGTGGACTCACTATGAGGTGTAGGAACCTTGACTGGGTTCTGAGCTGTAAGATCTATAGATCTGAGAAGGAAGGAAGAAGTTAGGCCGAATCTAGCACACTGCTATATAGGCGAAGGGGGAAAGTGGATGTCCCCATCATTTGGGGAACCACTATAAAACTGTGTGTCATCTGTGATTGTGTGTGATTGTGTGATTTATGTGATGTGCTAGTTGTAGATCTGATTGATTCTATTTGATTATCTGAATTAATATTCTTCCTTAGAGTAAAAGGAATTGTACCTATTCACCCCCCACCCCCCACCCCCCCACCCCCCTCTAGGTGTTTAGGTGATCTTGAAACCAATTATTTCAAGTGGTATCAGAGGGAGGTTACTTAAAGATAGACTTAACAGTCTGAGTATGATCTGTGAGGCAGAATAAATTTGAACAGATGGGTTCAGGAGAAAATCATAAGGAACTTGGTTCCATGAAGTTGCCCATATGCAGGAAGGAAATCTTTGGAATATTGAAAGAAAGGGTCAGATTGTTTATGGAAGCATCTGATCTAAGAATATATATAACTGTTAAGGAAGGGCCTTATATTCTAATGAAAGTCTCAGTTCTTGATGCTAATCAGAGGACACCAAAAGACTTTTCAGAAATGACTAAGGAAGAGATTGTCTTGGCTACTATGGACAAGAGAGCTCAGAATATTATAGTAAGTGTCATAGATGACTCAACATTCCAAAATCTGATTCACTGTAAAACCTCCAAGGAGATGTGGGACACATTGATAGTCTACATGGTGGGATCAGAAGAAGTTAGGCAAGATAGAAAGTCAATGCTTAATCAGGAATATGAGAGCTTCAGACAAAGCAAATCACACAGCATCACTGAGTGTTGTAAGAAGTTCTTCAGAATTGTGAATGAACTTATGTCATATGGAAGTATCTTTAGTACATATGAGTTGAATGATAAATTCCTTAGATCTATGACTAAGGATTGGGACACCAAGATCTGTGTCATCATGGAAGTGGCCAGACTGGAAGATATCTCTCCTCCAACACTATTTGGAAAATTGCTTTCTTATGAAATGCAACTTATGGCCAGAAAGGAGGAAGAGAAAAGTACTAAAGTTGACCATAGAGAAAAGTCAGTGGCCTTCAAGGCAGAAGCCACAAGAAAAGATAGGAGGATGTCTCCATCTCCTTCTAAGAAAGCTGCAGAAGTGATCTCTGAAAGTTCTGATAGTCACACCTCAGACAACAATCATTCAGATGAGGACTTTGCTATATTCACAAGGCAGTTTCAGAAATTTTTGAAGAAGAAGCAGTGGAGAACTAAGCCATCCTCCTTTCAGTTCAAGGATGAATATTATCAGAAAAGAAAGTCATCTAGAAAGGACAAGAGTAGGTCAAAACCTAGCAAAGCAACAACTTCAAAGATTATCTGCAATTGTTGCAACAGACCTAGACATGTAGTAGCTGATTATCCAGACAAAAGAAAGGAATCTGCAGATAAGAAGAAGTCTCAGTATAAGAACAAGAAGGAGAAATCCCTTGTAGCAAAGAAAGAGAAAAGCTAGACAGATCCATCATCTTCAGATTCTGAATCTGATGCTGAAGCTTTTATTGGTCTGTTTGTAACAGAAGAAGAGAATGAGTTCTTGCAATTGCTGGACTCAATAAATGGAACTGAAGATCATTAGTGCAAAGGGCTGATGGCCCTGACTGATGAAGATCACTGCCAGGATCAGCCTGGTCCCAGTATGGTAAAAAGTTTATCTGAAGACTCTGATTATTACACTGGCTCAGAATCAGAAGAATCTGCATCAAAAGATGTGGATGGATCTGAATCTGAAGGAGATATTCATCAACTTATAGATGAATATGGTGATTTGCTGCAGACATTTAAGAGACGCAAAAACCTGACTAAAATTCAGACTAAGGAAATTGCAGCTCTTAAGTTGGCTGCATCTGATTCAGAAAAACTACTGGATCATAAGATGAATGAGATTGTCAAGCTGAAAAACATAACTGTTATTCAGATGGGAACAATCACATTCAAGAGTGATCAAATCAAAAGTTTGGAAGTCAGACTTCAGAAGGAAAAAGATCTAGTGGCAAATTTCTCTAAGCCAAAATATATCCTACCCTTAATTGATGACTTTGTGTCTCAAAAGGGTAAGGTAGGATTGGGTTTTAAGGGAAATACTAGGGCAGCTAATTCCAAAAGGAAAAAAGAAAGCCCCAGTTAAGCCACCTGTCTTCAATCCTCCTATTGCTCTCAGAAAAGTGCAACAGCCTAGAAAGAGATATGATCATGATATCATACATGGTCATGGTAAGTCTGACATTCAGAATGACAAGAGGTCTCTAGCACTCAAACAAAGAAACACTGTACCTACAGTATTAAGAACAGCTGACAGTAAAGCTGTTAAAGCAGTACCTAAACAGAGGTATAATAGATTTGAGTGCTGGTGTTGTGGCAAGGTGGGACACTTTGCCATTGACTGTTGGCATAACTCTAGTGTCAGGATGAATGCCAGCTTACCTGGAAGAAGGGCTGCTACAAATTGTGCAAAATTTCAGTCTAACCTGAACCAAAGACCCAATAACAATTTGGGTTCTAAGGTTAAGTAATTATTTGTTGCAGATAAGTCCAAGTGGCCATGCCCCTTTATGGTACTTAGACAGTGGAAGTTCCAGACATATGTCTGGAACAAGAGGATTGCTTAAGGACTACTCACCCATATTGAATGGACCTAAAGTAATCTTTGGTAGTTCTAAAAAAGGAATCATCAAAGGTTTTGGTAACATTTCTAACAGCTCAATTACTATCACTCAAGTGGCTTATGTGAAGGGTTTGAAACATAACTTAATAAGCATAAGTCAACTGAGTGATCTTGGATATGACATTTCATTCATAAAGAATGGTTGTCATATTAAAAAGTCAAGTGATCAGAAGATCATGTTGACTGGTTATAGGAAAGGAAATGTGTATTGCCTAAACTTTGTGAATGAGAATAAAAATTCTCCTATTTGTCTAGTAGCTGATGAGAAAGCCTCTCATTGTGTCAAATGGCACAAGAGGCTAGCTCATCTAAACTACAAGACTATTGGTCAACTCTTTGATAAAGAGTTAGTGAGGAATGGTCCTCAAGTTAAGTGCATTAAGGATGTAATATGCTCAGCTTGTCAAAAAGGCAAGCAGACCAGATCCTCCTTTCATAGCATAGAAACCAAAGACTCAGTGAGGTGTTTATACCTCTTGCATATGGATTTATTTGGTCCAATGCCAGTTCAGAGCCTAGGTAGGAAAGTCTACACATTTGTGGTTGTAGATGACTATTCTAGATTTTCATGGGTTTTCTTTCTGAGGCAGAAATCTGAAACCCCAACTATTTTTTGCAACTTTGTTGAGCAAATTCAGAATGAACTAAACAATTCAGTGCTCAAAATCAGAAGTGACCATGGAACTGAATTTCAATCTGAAAATATGACAAAGTTGTGTGAAGAATTTGGGATTCATCAGGAATTCTCCTCTCCAAGAACTCCTCAGCAAAATGGAATTGCTGAAAGGAAGAATAGGACTCTCATTGAGGCAGGTAGAACTCTATTGAGTGACACTTCTCTCCCAGAATATTTCTGGGCTGAGGCAGTAAACACTACATGTCATGTGCTCAATAGGGCTTCTATCACTAAGAGCCACAAAAAGACAATATATGAGGTTTTGAAAGGTAGGAAACCAAACTTATCCTATTTTAGGATCTTTGGTTGCAAGTGCTATGAGCTTAACAATGGCAAGTCTTATCTAACAAAGTTTGCTGCCAAATCCCAAGATGGGATATTTGTTGGGTACAGCAACAATAGTAATACTTATAGAGTTTATAACTTGACTAAAAAAGTTGTAGAAGAGTCTGTTCATGTTATATTTGATGAATCAAGACTTATTAACAGTGAGTTGTCTAGTAGTTCATGTAGCTCTATAGGTATAAAAGAGAAGATGGACATGCTGACTATCAAAGAAGATAAAACTGCTAGACTGGATGAAGATAAAGATGATTGTTGTCCAGGGGAGAACAAGTCTCTCTGGATGAAGAAGACACTGAAGTACAGCAGAATGAAGAAAATGGAGAAAGTCAAACTGCAGCCAGACTTCCTCCAGCAGTTAGACATTTAAAAGATCATCCTGTACACAAGATTATTGGTGATCCTAGACAAGGCGTTCAAACTAGAAGCAGGAACTTGAACACTGTACTATGCTCAAGCTTCTTGTCTCAACAGGAACCTAAAAGATTTGAAGAAGCTATACAAGACCCACACTGGATTGATATTATGCAGGAGGAGTTAAATCAATTCAGGAGATGCAAGGTCCGTAAGTTAGTTTCTAAACCAAAAGACCACAATGTCATAGGAACTAAGTGGATCTTCAGGAATAAGCTGGACGAGAGTGGGATCATAATTAAGAACAAGGTAAGGCTGGTTACCAAAGGATACAAGTAAGAAGAGGGCATAGACTTTGATCAAACATTTGCCCCTGTAGCAAAGTTGTAAGCAATAAGGCTATTCCTAGCATATGCAGCCTATCAGGATTTCAAAGTGTTCCAAATGGATGTTAAGTCAGCCTTCCTGAATGGAAACTTAAAGGAGGAAGTCTATGTAGAACAACCATCAGGTTTTATTGATCCACTTTATCGTAATTATGTGTATAGGCTTAGGAAAGCCCTATATGGTTTTTAACAAGCCCCAAGGGCTTGGTATGAAACCTTGTCTACTTTCCTCATTGAGAACAAATTCTTAAGGGGAAAATAGACAAACTCTATTCCTTAGGGAATCAAAAGGGAATGTAATTCTAGTCCAGATATATGTTGATGACATAATATTTGGTTCTACTGAAAACAACCTTTGTAGGAAGTTTGCTAAACTTATGTAAGGGAAGTTTGAGATGAGCAGCATGGGAGAAGTTAAGTTCTTCTTGGGACTCCAAGTAAGACAGACTAATGATGGCCTATCCATATCCCAGTCTAAGTTCACCCAGGAGTTAATTAAGAAGTATGGTATGGAGTAATCCACTACCATGAGAACTCCATTGGGGACAAGTATGCCTTTAAGCAAAGTTGATGCAGGAAAACCTGTAGATGAGTATTTGTATAAAGGGATAGTTGGCTCCCTTCTTTATCTGACTGCTAGTAGACCTGACATCATGTATGCTATATGTGTCTGTGCTAGGTACCAATCCTGCCCAAAAGAATCTCATTATACTGTTGTTAAGTGTATTTTGAGATATCTTAAGGGCACACCTAATCTAGGCCTTTGGTATCCTAAGAATAGAGATTTTCTACTGACTGGATATTCAGATGCAGACTTTGCAGGATGAAAAAATGATAGGAAAAGCACAACTGGCACCTGTCAATTTCTAGGAGGAAGATTGGTGTCATGGAGCTGTAAGAAGCAGACTAGTGTGACAATCTCCACAGCTGAGTCTGAGTATATAGCTGCAGGGAGCTGCTATGCATAGCTGTTGTGGATACAGCATCAGCTTAAAGATTATGGTATCTAGGTAAGTAGAATCTCGTTATTCTGTGATTCTACAAGTGTTATTTCTATTGCTAATAATCCTGTTTCTCATATTAGAACAAAGCATATAGAAATAAGATATCATTTTCTTAGGGATCATGTAGAAAAAGAGGATATATGTTTAGAATTTGTCAATACAAGTTTTCAAATTGCTGACATGTTAACTAAGCCCTTGGATGAAACTAAATTCAATAATTTTAAAATTGAATTAGGTATGCTGAATATAGTATAGATTGACAAATTTGTCTAAGTAATTTTGTGTCAACACAAAAAGAGGTCTATGTCGACACAGAGAAGTTGTGTCGACTCATCTAGAAAATTGGTGTCGCCACTTCAGAGAAGTTGTGTCGACACATCCAGAAGTTGTGTCGACACTTAGAATTAGAGTCGACACAGAAATTCTATTGAAATAATAAGTATGTATGTGTCAACACATCATCAATTGGTGTCGACACATTGTATTAAACACTTCTGTCGAGACATTAGCAGTCTGTGTCGACACCAACTCCACAGTGTCGACACACTAGGTAAATTTTGATGCGCCTTTTTACCTTCAATGTTTAGACAAATATAAATAGGTCAAGAACAAACCCTGTCGACACTCTCTCTAGATTTTTAACACCAGATTCTTGTGTCGACAAACTCTCTCTTCTCTATTCAAGATTTCTCACCATCCCAATGGCGCCGAAACTTGACGAAAACATGAATGAGGGTTATGAACTGGTACGGAATGCCTTTGACAATGCTGAACCAGCGATTCAAGCTGTGATAGCCCTAATTGTAGAAAATGGATTGGTGTATTTGACATCAGAACCTACAAAGATATGGAAGAAGGAAATCCTTGACTTCTATGGAGCTGCCACTCAAGATTCAACTGGACTAAAAATTAGGTCTTCAGTCCAGGATAATAAAGTCAAACTCACCATGAAGAGCCTATGAAAAACTCTTCATCTGCCCAAAACTCAAGAAGATGAAGAAGTTACATCTTCCAAGACCAGGGAAGCACTCCAGTGGTGTGGATTAGATCCCACCATGAAAATTGGGTCATCCATGAATAGAAAAGGAATGAATGTACAAGGAAAATTCCTTTCTGAAGTAGTTGGAAAAGTAATCTTATGCAAACCAGGTGGACATCATAGGGTCTCAGCCTACATGTTCATCCTCATGACCAGGATCAGCTACAAAATCAGCACCAATTGGTCTACAGTCATATATGAAAAGATTAGAGAAAGCATCAAGAAACCTAATCTGGGAAGGACATTAAGCTTATACTTGGCTGAAGCAATTCCAGAAGTGATGCAACAGGCTGCTGGATCCAAGATCAATCACATGAGGAGAATGGATCTAAGGATAATCTCTAGATGGGATAGAGTGCTAATAAAAGACATGGGTGATGAAGAGAGGCTAGAGAATACTGAGAAATCACATGCTCAAGACATTAGACATGATGATCAGATGTAGGGGGAGCCTCATCTTGAGGAAGATCCAACACACTTACAAAGTGAAATGGCTACTCAAACTATTCTTGAGGTAATCCAAGAAGTTAATCAAACAATTTTCAATAATGAGGATGAAGCACAGGATGTTATCATGGAAGATACATCTCCAGCTGTTGATGCTCCAGAGTTAGTGGTGCCTGTAGTCCAACCTCAACAAGAGTTTACCCTTGAAGAGTTGTTCCCTGATATAGAGAAAGTAAGAACTGAGGGGTAGCAAGTCAGAACTGAGGGGGAGAAAGCAAGGAGTAAGGGGGAGCAAGCTGGAATTGAGGGGGAGCAACCTAGGACTGAAAAGGAACTGCCTCCTACTCCTCAGAAAAGAGTTGACATAGCAAGTACCTCAGCTTCTGAAGATGAAGCAGAAACTCAATCAAAGAAGAGAAAGCTGATAGTTTTTAAAAGAAGAAGCTAAAGCTATAAAAGAGCATTGCAAACTGCTCCACAACCAATTCCTGCACATGATTATAGCTCTTTGTTGGTATCTTTGCAAGTAAAATTAGATGGACAAAGAATAGTCATGGAGAAATATATGGACGAAACTCATAAAGATCTACAATTCTCCTTGACTCAAGATATCAAATCAATTAGATTTGAGGTAAATCAGAATAAGAGGGAGATGACAGATTGCTTCCATAAAGGAGGTAATGCAGTAGTTTTTCTGGCTAAACAGCAAAAAGATGCAAGGACACATATTGATGGCACAGTCATAAAGCAAGGATATATCCTTAAAATTAGCTTAGAATGAATGACAATCTTACTTAATCACATAATGTGATTGTTATAGAATTAAAGAATACTGCAACTGTACTGACTGAGCTAAGGGCTAAAGACAAATCAGAGTTTGATAAGAAACTTCAAGAGGATTTAGCCACTTTCCAATCTGCACTTCAAGCCTCTCAGAAGATTATATCTGCTCAGCTTCTAAAGTTTAAAGCTTATTATATAGAGGGAACAAATTATCTGGATACTCAACTCAGGTTCCAAAAGAATGATCTCAGGGATCATATTGAAAGAGAAGTCATAAAGGGGGAGAGGTTGATAGTCAATGCTAGCTCAAAGCATGCCAAATGGATAACAAATGATGTTAGAGCAACTCTGGGATTTCCACCCCTATGTGATGATGACAACACAGCTGAGTCAGGAATTCAAGCTACAGGAATTGAAGGGGGTCAGTAGGAAGTAGCTCAAATCATATATCCCCCTTCTAACTTTGAGCAAATTCAACACCTGGTTAATCAGATGTACAGCCCTCCAGAGGGTACTAAAAATGTTATCATTGAGAAAGTAGAAATGTCAGAGGCAGCTTTGACTAAAGAGCAAGAAGCTCTACTTTCAAAGAAGAGATTTAGAGAACAGGCAGAGTTGAAGCCTGATTTTGAACAATGGAGTCCTACTTCCAGGAATATTATATTGACTGCCTGGAAAGCTGTAAATGACAAGACCCATGTTAGGGGTAAATGGTACACTGAGTAAGAATGGCACAAATATGAAGCCAGGCAGGATGTCATTCTTCAATATAGAAGGAAAGCAAAAGCTGGGAAGTTACCTACTAATGCTTTGGAGCCTAGCAAGTACTTCCCCAAGCCTTTTCATTATTTTGAAAGGCAAAAGATAAGGGCTGAAGAACAAAAGAAGAAAGATCTGAAAGTCAAGAAGCCAGCTAAAGATACTGAAGCTCCAGTACAAGCCAAGATCCAGTCAGGAAAAGGCGTAGTCATCAAGGAGCCAGACCAGCCTTAGAATAGATTAAACTAGATTTTATAACAATGTAATCTTTAGTTGTTAAAAAATATATGTAAACTAATTGTTGAAAAACTTTTGTTAGTTTAAACAAAACAATGATTCATGCTCACTGTGTTTGCATTATTCTGTAATGATATATTATACATGTTTTGTTTATATGTTACCCTATCATGTAATGTTTATATACATCATAATGTGTGTTTATTATAAATGGTGTATATCATTGACTATGGGTTATGACTTCTCCAAATAGGGGGAGATTGTTGGCTACATTGGAAAATGTGTACCAGATTTGGAGAAGCCTCACCCAACTCAGTGATATACATCAAGTTGTATTTGATGTTGTGTTGAGTTTACATGTGCAGGTTAAGAATATGTAGGAAACGTTTCTAAGTCCATGAGTCGACACCAGAAGAAGCTGTGTCGACACTTGTGAAGACTTGTGTCGACACTTGAGAAAAGTTGTGTCGACACTTGGAGTTAATTGTGTCGACACTTGGAGAAGCAGTGTCGACACACAGAAAGTTCAGTCGACACACAGAAAGTTCAGTCGACATCAACTGTGTCGACACACAGGACTTGTGTCGACACACAGAAATTTCAGTCGACATCAACTGTGTCGACACACTGGACTTGTGTCGACACACAGAACGTTCAGTCGACATCAACTGTGTCGACACACAGGACTTGTGTTGACACACACACCAGAATTTCTTTTAAGTTAATTGTGTCAAGATAAGAAGTGATTGTGTCGACACACAGGAATTGTGTCGACATATTCTAACAGAAGCTATGTCAAGAAGCAGTGTCGACACCATGAGAGCTGTGTCGACACCATCAAGGATTATGTCGACACTTAGTCTACTTTTGTCGACACATGTGAAGTTCAGACTCAACATTTTACTGACAGAGACAAAGTTTCAAGAAGTGACTGTAAGATTTGACAGCTGCCATAACCAACAGGTCTACTGCAACTGTCAGATCTGTCAGAAGTTGGTTAGCAACCGGATCAGCCGGTAACCTTGGATGAAGTCTATATATAGACAGATTCTATCAACAAAGAACAACAACAACAATAACAGACGGAAAAAGAAGACGAAGTACTCAACACACAATTACAACATAAGATCCAACATATACAAGGAAATCCAGTCAGAGATTTCAAGTGGATCTAAGTGAAGAATTTCAAAAGTTTTTCAGAAGAATTTGTAGAGAGAGAGCTCAAATAATTCAAGTGAAGAAAGAGATTATCATCAACTAGTCTTTTAAGAGCTGATCCTGAACTATCTGCAAAGAAGAATTCAGATTGATTTCTGGATTTAAGAAGGAAGCTGATTGAAGATCATCTTCAAGAAATTCAACCTTATTGTGTTCAGATTCAAGAAGATTTGAAGAAAACCAAAGACAGGTTGATTTCTGAGTAATCAGATTCTTCAAGAACTAATCAAGAAAAGTTTCTACCCACTCTCTCTCAACTTGGGTGGAAGATAAAACATATTTTATAATTTTATTCTATAAGATCATTATTGATCTGAGTTGTAAGCCTAGTTTATAAAGGCTGAGGTAGGGCTGAGTGCCTGAGGTAGGAGATTTTCATCTCTAAGTTGTAGGGCTTGGGAAGGCTGAGGTAGGGCTGTGTGCCTGAGGTAGGAGATTTGATTCTCTGAGTTGTACGCCTGGGTGTAGGCTGAGGTATGGCTTAATTGCCTGAGTTATATGAGTGTGGACTCACTCTGAGGTGTAGGAACCTTGACTGGTGTTGGGTACATTGGTTTAAATGTACCTGATTTGAAGAAGCCTCACCCAACTCAATGATATACATCAAAATGTATTTGATTTGTTTTGAGTTTACTTGTGCAGGCTAAGTATTTGCAGGAAAGAAGAAAAGTTTCTAAGTCCATGTGTCGACACCCAGAGGGAAAGTGTCGACACTTAAGAAGACTTGTGTCGACACCCAGACAAGCAGTGTCGACACTTGGAGTCATTGTGTCGACACCGGGGATGCTGAGTCGACACCAGACAGAAAGTGTCGACACAAGGAGCTGTGTCAACACTCAGTGAAGAAAAGACAGTGAAGCTGTGTCGACACTTAGCAGTTGTATCGACACCCAGAAAAACAATGTCTACATCAGAAAGTGTCGACACTTGGAGGCTGTGTCGACACTCAGCAAAAGTCTGCAGAGACTAAGTACAAGTGTCGACACCCAGAACAATGTATCGACACTCAACAGAAGAGTCAACACTTGAAGTAAGTTTCGACACCCAGAACAATGTGTCGACACTTAGCAGTAGAGTCAACACTAGAAGTAAGTGTCGACACCCAGAATAATGTGTCGACACTTAGCAGAAGACTCAACACTTGAAGAATGTGTCGACACAAGGAGCTGTGTCGACACTTAGCAAAGAACAGCAAAGTTCAACAAAATATTCTAAGTATAAGTGTCGATACTAAGAGCAATGTGTCGACACTCAGCCAGAGTCTCGACAGAAGAAGAAAGTGTCGACACCCAGAGCACTGTGTCGACACTCAACAAGTATCTACAATGAAGATGTGTCGACACCAAGAAGCTGTGTCGACACCTAAAAGTTTCAACACATGAAGATGTGTCGACACAAAGGTGTTGTGTCAACACTTAGAATAATTCAGCAAAATGTTGAAGAACAAGTACTTGTGTCGACACTCAATTTCAATGTCGACACATGAAGAAGAAGTAGTGTCGAGATACAAAATCTACAACACAAGGAGTTGTGTCGACACATTGTAGACTAGTGTCGACACTTAGACAACATGTGTCGACACTTGGTCTATAAGTGTCGACACTTAAAGACAGAAAGTCTCGACACTTAAAGACAGTTACAGAATTTTCAAGAACTGACTGGATGACTTGACAGCTGCCATTCCAGCCGGTCTACAGCACCTGTCAGAATTCAGTTATGGACCGGACCAGCCGGTTACCATGAAGAAGGCCTATAAATAGGCTTATGCTATCTACAGAAAAAGTGGTTCAAATCATTGATCAAGTATTCAACAAAGAAGATCTAGCTATTCCTTGAAGAATCAAGTGCAGATCTAAGAAGTTGGAGAGAGAGAGCTCCATCCAAGAAATCAGCTGTTGGAACCCAACTGAGAAGAAGGATTCAGATTGGTCTGAATCTTAAGTAGCAGAGATCAAGGATCAACTGCAGAAGGAGTCAATCTTATTGAGTTCTACTTTCAAGAAGCTTTGAAGAAAGCTAAGTCAGATTGAGTCCAGCTGAGTTCTTCCAAGAACTCATCAAGAATCTCACAACTTATCTCTCTTTCATCTAAGTTGTTGAGTTTATACATTTTGTATTCATTATAACTTGTAGGATCCTTAGGGATCTGAGATTGTAAGCCTGCAATTATAAAGGCTGAGGGTATGAGAGTTAAATCTCTGAGTGTAGGCCTTGGTGGCTGAGTGTAGGCCTTGGTGGCTGAGTGTAGGCCTTTGTGGCTGAGTGTAGGCCTTTGTGGCTGAGTGTAGGCTTTGTGGAAAAGCTAAGTTGTAGGTCCTTGGGCCTGAGATGTAGGAGCCTGTTTTGGGTTCTGAGTTAGTTGAGAAGTTTGGCCGAATCTAGTACACTGCTAGATAGGCTAAGGGGGAAAGTGGATGTACCCAAAGCTTGGGGAACCACTATAAATCTCTGTGTCTACTGTGTGTTTTGTGGATTGCTGTGATTGGTGAATGTGTGCTGTGATAGATTAGATATAATTCTGTGATATTATCTGTTTGCTGCCTAAAAAGTTAAAAAGATTCAAGTCACCTATTCACCCCCCCCCCCCTCTAGGTGTTTAGGTACTATATCTTTCAAGTGGTATCAGAGGGAGGTTCCTCAAAAAGGGACATAACAGTCTGAGGAGATCCTGTTGGCAGATTCAGGTTAAGTCAATTACAGATTCAAGAAAATCAAGAACCATGGGTTCCACTGAAAATCACAAGGAATTGGGATCCATGAAACTACCTATATGTAGGAAGGAAATCTTTGGCATATGGAAGGAAAGGGTAAGGCTTTTTATGGAGGCCTCAGACCCTAGAATCTATATCACAGTAAAGGAAGGGCCATATGTGCCCATGAAGGTGTCAGTCTTAGATGCAAATCAAAGAACACCAAAGGATTTCTCAGAAATGACAAAGGATGAGATTTTTCTAGCCACTATGGACAAGAGGGCTCAGAACATTATAGTGAGTGCCATAGATGATGCAACTTTTCAGAATCTAATACACTGTAAGACAGCCAAAGAGATGTGGGATACACTTATTGTGTATATGGAGGGTTCTGAAGAAGTTAGGCAAGACAGAAAATCCTTGCTAAATCAAGAGTATGAAAGTTTTAGACAGGAAAGGGTGATAGCATAACTGAGTGCTATAAGAATTTCTACAGGATAGTGAATGAACTCATGTCCTATGGCAGAGAGTTCAGTAATTATGAACTCAATGACAAGTTTCTAAGGTCCCTAATAAAAGATTGGGACACCAAGATCTGTGCCATTAGAGAAATGGCTAAGTTGGCAGAAATTCCTCCACCTACACTGTTTGGCAAACTGTTGTCTTATGAAATGCAGTTGACAGTGAGGAAAGAAGAGGAAAAATCCAGATGAAATGAACACAAGGAAAGGACAGTGGCCTTTAAATCAGAAGCCCCCAGAAGGTACAGAGGTAAGTCATCAACTCCACCTCCAAAGGTTGCTGAAACTGAGTCAGAAGAGTCAGCAAGTACAAAGTCTGAAAGCAGTGAAAGTGATGAGGACTTTGCTGCCTTCACTAGACATTTTCAGAAGTTCTTGAAGAAGAAACAGTGGAGGACAAGGCCTTCTACTTCACAGGGAAAAGAAGACTTTTATCAGAATAAAAAGGTTTCAAAGAAGGACAGGAAAAAGACTAAGTCTAGCAAGGCAACACTTTCAAAAATAGTGTGCTATTGCTGCAATAGACAAGGCAATGTTGTTGCAGATTGTCCAGAAAAGAGAAAGGAGTCTAATGACAAGAAGAAGACTCATTTCAAAGGCAAGAAAGAAAAGTCATTTGTTGCCAAAAAGTAGAAGACCCTGTCAGATATCTCTTCATCAGAAACTGAGTCAGATGCTGAGGCATATATAGGGTTGTTTGCTGAAGAAGAAGAAGAAGAGTTCATGCAGATTATGGAGTCTATATATGAACAAGAAGACAGTCAATGCCAAGGGCTAATGGCATTGACTGAAAGTGACAAAATCCTAGAGCAGTCAGGACCTAGTAAGGTACAACATTGTTGTTCCAGTTCAATTTCTTGTGCCAGTACAGAATCAGATTCATCCTCATCAAATGATCAGAGTGCATATGAGTCTGAAGCAGATAATCATCAGTTGATGGATGAATACAAGGTTCTGTTGCAAGCTTACAAGAAGAGCAAGTCCCTAGCCAAAAGTCATGCAAAGGAAATTGCTAATCTCAAAGCTATGGCAACTGATTGTGAGAGGTTGATTGATCAAAAGCTTAATGAGATAGCCAGATTGAAGCACATAACTGTGATTCAAATGGGAACTATATCATTTAAGAATTATCAGATCAAGAGTCTGGAGATTAATCTTCAGAAGGAGAAAGACTTGGTTGCTAGGTTTTCTAAACCGAAGTCTGTTTTACCCATAATTGATGAATTTATTCATCACAAAGGTAAAGCTGGACTGGGTTTACAAGACCTGCAAGGACTGTTCAGTCCAAGTCTATGTCCAAGGGCAAAGCCCCAACACTCAACAAGCCAGCTATGGATAAAACAGCTAAGACTGTACCTAAGCAAAGGTACAATAAGTTTGAGTGTTGGTGTTGTGGCAAGGTTGGCCACTTTGCAATGGACTGTTGGCATAATGCGAGTGCCAAAGTGAGTAGCAATCTGCCTGTAGGAAAGCCTGCAGGTAGCTTTGTCAGGATGCAAACTAACAAATACCAAGGACCCAAGAATACTTTGGGTTTTAAGTTTCATTAATCTGTTTTGCAGGTGAGTCCAAGTTGTCATGCCCCAATATGGTACTTGGACAGTGGATGTTCCAGACATATGACTGGAACAAAGGGATTACTAAGGGACTACATTCCAATCAAAGATTGTCCAAAAGTCACCTTTGGTGGTTCTGAAAAAGGGATCATCAAAGGGTTTGGCAACATTTCTAGTAACTTAGTTACCATTACTCAAGTGGCTTATGTTAAAGGGTTGAAACACAACCTAATAAGTATAAGTTAATTAAGTGATGTAGGGTATGACATCTCATTTGTTAAAAATGGTTGTCATATCAAGAGGTCAACTGATCAAGAGATCATTTTGACAGGTTATAGAAAGAGAAATGTCTACTGCTTAGACATTATGTGTGAGACCAATGGTTCTCAAGTGTGTTTTGTAGCAGATGAAAAAGTCTCTCATTGTGTCAAATGACACAAGAGGCTAGCTCATCTAAACTACAAGACAATTGGCAAACTCTTTAGCAAAGAGTTAGTGAGGAATGGTCCTCAAGTGAAGTGTGTTAAAGATGATATTTGCTCAGCTTGTCAAAAGGGCAAGCAGACAAGATCCACCTTTAGAAGCATAGAAAACAAAGATGATGTGAGGTGTTTATACCTCTTGCATATGGATCTCTTTGGTCCAATGCCAGTTCACAGCCTAGGTAGGAAGGTCTATACCTTTGTAGTTGTAGATGAATACTCAAGGTTTTCCTGGGTGTTCTTCTTAAGACAGAAATCTGAAACACCTAATGTCTTCTATAGCTTTGTCAAGCAAATTCAGAATGAACTAGACAGTACAGTGGTCAAGATTAGAAGTGACCATGGTACTGAATTTCAGTCTGAGAGTATGGCAAAACTATGTGAAGACATTGGGATATTTCAAGAGTTTTCTTCACCAAGAATACCTCAGCAAAATGGCATTGCTGAGAGGAAGAATAGAACCTTGATTGAGGCAGGTAGAACCCTATTAAGTGATACATCACTACCAGAATATTTCTGGGCTGAAGTAGTTAATACTGCATGTCATGTTATTAATAGGGCTACCATTACTAAAGACCTCAACAAGACCCCCTATGAGGTTGTGAAAGGCAGGAAACCAAACCTATCCTACTTTAGGATCTTTGGTTGCAAATGCTTCATACTTAACAATGGAAAGTCTTACTTGACTAAGTTTGCTGCCAAGTCCCAAGAGGGAATTTTTGTTGGGTACAGCAACAATAGTAATGCTTATAGAGTCTACAACTTGTCTACTCAAGTTGTAGAAGAGACTGTACATGTAGTATTTGATGAAACTAGGTTTATTAACAATGAGTTGTCTATTAGTGTATGCAGTCCCACAGGTTTAACAAAGAAGATGGACAAGCTCACTCTAGAAGAAGAATCTACTGCAAGACAGCAAGTAGAAGACAGTGGCTGTTGTCCAGGGGGAGTACTACATGTACCAAATGCAGAAGAAGTACAAGGAGTACAGCAAGATGATGAAACTGAAGAGGTTCAACCAGAAGTCAGGATGCCTCCAGCCAATAGGCATCTTAGAGATCATCCAGTAGAGCAGATTATTGGAGATCCAAGACAAGGGGTACAAACAAGCAGCAGAAATCTGAATGCAGCAATATACTCCAGTTTTTTATCTCAAGTTGAACCAAAGAAGTTTGAAGAAGCCATTCTAGATCCATAATGGACTGAAGCAATACAAGAAGAGCTGAATCAGTTCAAGAGGTGCAAGGTCTGGGAACTTGTTCCTAAACCTAAAGACCACAATGTAATAGGAACCAAGTGGATCTACAGGAATAAGATGGATGAACAAGGTGTCATCATTAAGAGTAAAGCAAGATTGGTTGCTAAAGGATATAGGCAGGAAGAAGGTATTGATTTTGATCAAACCTTTGCTCCAGTAGCCAGACTGGAAGCCATAAGAATGTTCCTGGCCTATGCAACCTTTCAAGGATTCAAAGTTTACCAAATGGATGTCAAGTCAGCATTTCTAAATGGTAATCTTAAAGAAGAAGTCTATGTGGAACAGCCTTCAGGTTTTGTTGATTCAACTCTACCTAATCATGTCTATAGACTTAGGAAAGCTTTATATGGGTTAAAGCAAGCCCCTAGGGCTTGGTATGAAACCCTATCTAGTTTCCTCATTGAGAACAAGTTCTCAAGGGGGAAAATAGATAAGACTCTATTCCTTAGGGAATCTAGAGGCAAAGTAATACTAGTCCAAATATATGTAGATGACATTATATTTGGGTCTACTGAAAGTAGCCTTTGCAAAAATTTTGCAAAGCTAATGCAAGGTCAATTTGAGATGAGTAGTATGGGAGAGCTAAAGTTCTTCTTGGGTCTCCAAGTAAGACAGACTGAGAGTGGTTTATCCATATGCCAGTCCAAGTTCACCTTAGAACTCATAAGGAAGTATGGTATGGATTCATCCAGTACCATGAAGACTCCTTTGGGGTCAAGTATGTCTCTTAGCAAGGATGATGCAGGGAAACCTGTAGATGAAACCTTGTATAGAGGGATAGTTGGCTCTCTATTATACTTGACTGCAAGTAGACCAGATACCATGTATGCAACATGTGTCTGTGCAAGGTATCAAGCCTGCCCTAAAGAGTCTCATTTGACAGCAGTCAAAAGGATATTGAGATATCTAAAGGGCACTCCTTATCTAGGCCTCTGGTACCCTAGGAATGGGGATTTTGATCTAACAGGTTATTCAGATGCAGACTTTGCAGGATGCAAAGAAGATAGAAAAAGCACTACTGGAACCTGTCAATTTCTAGGAGGAAGACTGATTTCTTGGAGTAGCAAAAAGCAAACAAGTGTGGCTATCTCCACTGCAGAATCAGAGTATGTGGCTACAGGAAGTTGTTGTGCTCAACTTCTGTGGATACAACATCAGCTTGAGGACTATGGATTTCAGGTTAGTAGAACTCCACTCTTCTGTGATTCTACTAGTGCTATTTCAATAGCCAATAATCTTGTATCTCATAGTAGAACAAAACATATTGAAATTAAATATCATTTTCTTAGGGAGCATGTAGAAAGATAAGATATTTTACTTGAATATGTTAGAACAGATAATCAACTGGCTGATATGTATACTAAGCCCCTAGAAGAAGCTAAGTTTAATAGGTTTAAGATTGAACTAGGAATGATAAACTTAGAGTAAGTTTATAGTATTGGAAATTGGCTAAGTAAAAAGGTGTCGACACACAGAGATATCTGTGTCGACACAGAAAATTGGTGTCGACACTTCAGGAAAAAGGTGTCAACACATCTAGGAAGTTGGTGTCGACACTTCAGAATAATAGTGTCGACACATGACAAGTAGGTGTCGACACATCCAAGGTGGTGTCGACACATAAACAAGTGTCGACACATATAATCTGTTGACTAAACTTATGTCGACACATATGTGTCGAGACATTATAAGTCAGTGTCGACACAATTTAAGTTGGCTGCCTGCCTTTTCATCTTCAAAATTAGACAGGTATAAATAGGGTTTTTCCTTAGTCTGTCGACACGCTTTCAAAAGTTTCGAGACCAAAACTTGTGTGTCGACACCTCTCTTCTCTCCAGTCAAAATTCTTCAAACCCTAATGGCGCCAAAGCTTGAGGAGAACGTCAACGAAGGTTATGAACTGGTGCGCGACGCTTTTGTTGATGCAGACCTGGAGATCAAGAACGTTATAACCCTAGTTGCAGACTCGGGATTAGAATTTCTGGTTTCTGAGCCAACGAAAATTTGGAAGAAGGAAGTCTTGGAATTCCTTAATGGAGCTAAGGTAGACGACACTGGATTGAAGATCAAATCCAGGGTTCATGGTGAAAAAGTAAAGGTTTCACCAAAAAGCTTGAGGAAGATTCTGCAGCTACCAAGATCTAAGGAAGAGGATGAAGTTACTGCTTCCAAGACCAGGGAAGCTCTAACTTGGTGTGGTCTGGATTCTAAAATAAAAATAGGATCTGTGTTTAACAGAAAGGGCATGAATAGCCAAGGGAAATTTCTGTCTGAGATTGTTGGGAAAGTAATCCTCAGTAAGCCAGGAGGGCATGACAGAGTGTCTGCCTCTATGTTCAGTATTATGACAAGGATCATCTTCAATTTGCAAACAGATTGGTCTGTGATAGTTCTTGAGAAGATAAAGGAAAGCTTGAAGAAGCCCAATCTGGGCAGGATCATAAGTCTATACCTAGCTGGTACTATACCAGAGGTTATGCAACAGGCTGCTGGAAGTAAAATAAATCATATGAGAAAAATGGATATGAGAATTTTCTCCAGATGGGACAGGGTGTTGACTAAGGATATGCCAACCCCTGAGAAGATAATTTCTGAAAAAGTATCACCTCCAAAGAAGAAGAGGAAAGCTGCTCCAGTGGCACAGGTTTCCACGAGCAGTTCTGATAGTGAAGAACAAGTGGTCTTCACACCTGATGAAGAAGACACAGGAACTGCTGTGAAGTCTCGAGCACAACAAGTAGATGCTGAGATCCAGGGGGAGCTAGCACAAGCTAGCCCCATCCACAAGGATCAAATCCAGGGGGAGCATCTAGTTGTCGAAGAACCAACTACACTAGAAAGTGAACAAGCAACCAACATCATTCTAGAGGTAATTACTGAGCTTAATGCTTTAGTTTTTCCTATAGAAGATATTGATTTGTCTGATGTTTATCAGCAACCACTGACTGATAGTCAAGTTCCAGAAGTTGTCATGGCAGACATTTCTGTTCCAGCTCAGTTTGTATCTGTTCCAGTGGTAGATGAGCCCAGAATTTCACCAGCTCATTCTTCACAAGAGTATACCATGGAAGATTTATTTCTAAATCTGGATCAAGTAGATTTTGACAAGGACACTGATGCTGCTGAGAGTGAGAATGCTCCAGTTGAGGGGGAGAAAGTAGTTCATGTTACAGAACCTGAGAAGACCCCAGCTGTACAGAAGGAGTTACCCCCAAGCCCTAAGGAGAGGGTAGAAATAGCCATCTCCTCAGCATCTGAAGATGAGGAGGCTGCAAGGGAAAGGAAAAAGAAAATTTATGTCTTCAAAAGAAGGAGCCAGAGTTATAAGAAAGCTCTCCAAACTGTTGCTCCACAGTCTGCACTACAGCCAGCCCCAGCTTTTGATTATAGTGCACTGATGGTTGCTATGCAGATCAAGCTGGATGAGCATAGAAAAGCAATAGAGACTTATGTGGATGAGGGGCACAAATCTCTCCAATTTGATTTGGCCCAAGATATCAAGTCAATAAGATTTGAGATGAATCTTAATAAGAAGGAGATGACAGACTGCTTCCACAAAGGGGGAAATGCAGTGGTGTACTTAGCTACACATCAAGAACAGATCAAAGCTCAAGTTGATGACATTGCAGTCAAGCAAGGCTATGTACTTGAAAATCAGATCAGGATGAATGACAATTTGACAGAATCCCACAATGCTCTTGTCACAGAAATGAAGAACATAGCTGCTGGACCTTCTACCTCTACTGCTACTGTTAAAGCTGAATTTGACAAAGTATTTCAAGAAGAAATCACTGCTGTTAAGACTGTCATTCAAGACTCCCAGAAGGCCATCTCTGAACAACTTCAAAAGCTCAAACCTTTCTTTAAAGATGGAGTCAGATACTTGGATAATCAAATCAGATTTCAGAAGGATGATGTCAGAGATCACATGGCTAGAGAAGTCATAAAGGGGGAGAGGGTTTTAGTCAAAGCTAGCTCTGATCATGCCAAGTGGATATCTAATTCCATCAGAGATACACTGGGTTATCCTCCTCTTTGTGATGATGACAATGTTGCTGAATCTGGAATTCATCCTGCATATTTAGGAGGGGAGCAACCAGAAGTGGCTCAAGTCATCTACCCTCCTCCAGATTTTGACATGATTCATGCTGATATACAGTCCATGTACATCCCACCTGGGGGTAAGGACAATGTAATTATAGAAAAAGTTGTTCAGCTTATTTCTGAAGCTATGCAAGAGGCACTGCAAAAATAAGAAGAGACAAGATTGTCTAAGAAGAGGTTTAGGGAACAAGCTGAACAAAGGCCAGACTTTGAGCAGTGGAGCCCTACCTCAAGAAATATTATTTTGACTTCCTGGAAAGCTGCCAAAGATAATGTGCAAAAAGGAACAAATGGTTTTCTGAGGCTGAATGGAGGAAACATGAATCAAGGCAGGAGGCCATAGTTCAATATAGAAGGAAGGCCAAGATGGGAAAGCTACCTCCTACAGCTATGGAGCCTAGCAAGTACTTTCTCAAGCCTTATCACTACTTTGAAAGACAAAAGATCAAAGCAAAAGAACAAAAGAAGAAAGATATGAAAGGCAAGAAGCCTGCTGATGCAGAAGTTGCTGAAGCTCCTGTGCAAGCCAGAGTTCAAGCTGGAAAAAGGAATAGTCATTAAGGAGGCTGAACAGAAATAGCTTAGAAAATTTCTTAAGTTTACTATGTACTCTTTTGATATAAAATATTCTGTAAACTTTTGAAAATGAATATGACAAAGTATTGGAACAATGTGTTGTGTGATAAATTAGCTATGTGTTAAATTTATTTCATAATTGTTCTGAGATGTTATCTGATTATGCATGTTTATTTGAATACATGTGATGTACTTTCCTGTTTACATAATCCTGGTTTACATCACTTTGTAATTTAATTATGAATGGTGTATATCATTGACAAAGGGTTATGACTTCTCCAAATATGGGGAGATTGTTGGGTACATTGGTTTAAATGTACCTGATTTGAAGAAGCCTCACCCAACTCAATGATATACATCAAAATGTATTTGATGTGTTTTGAGTTTACTTGTGCACGCTAAGTATTTGCAGGAAAGAAGAAAAGTTTCTAAGTCCATGTGTCGACACCCAGAGGGAAAGTGTCGACACTTAAGAAGACTTGTGTCGACACCCAGACAAGCAGTGTCGACACTTGGAGTCATTGTGTCGACACCGGGGATGCTGAGTCGACACCAGACAGAAAGTGTCGACACAAGGAGCTGTGTCGACACTCAGTGAAGAAAAGAAAGTGAAGCTGTGTCGACACTTAGCAGTTGTGTCGACACCCAGAAAAACAGTGTCTACATAAGAAAGTGTCGACACTTGGAGGCTGTGTCGACACTCAGCAAAAGTCTGCAGAGACTAAGTACAAGTGTCGACACACAGAACAATATGTCGACACTCAACAGAAGAGTCAACACTTGAAGTAAGTGTCGATACCCAGAAAAATGTGTCGACACTTAGCAGTAGAGTCAACACTGGAAGTAAGTGTCGACCCCCAGAACAATATGTCGACACTTAGCTGAAGACTCAACACTTGAAGAAAGTGTCGACACAAGGAGCTGTGTCGACACTTAGCAAAGAACAGCAAAGTTCAACAAAATATTCTAAGTACAAGTGTCGACACTAAGAGCAATGTGTCGACACTCAGCCAGAGTCTCGACAGAAGAAGAAAGTGTCGACACCCAGAGCAATGTGTCGACACTCAACAAGTATTTACAATGAAGATGTGTCGACACCAAGAAGCTGTGTCGACACCTAACAGTTTCAACACATGAAGATGTGTCGACACAAAGGTGTTGTGTAGACACTTAGAAGAATTCAGCAAAATGTTGAAGAACAAGTACTTGTGTCGACACTCAATTTCAGTGTCGACACATGAAGAAGTAGTGTCGAGATACAAAATCTACAACACAAGGAGTTGTGTCGACACATTGTAGACTAGTGTCGACACTTAGAAAACATGTGTCGACACTTGGTCTATAAGTATCGACACTTAAAGACAGAAAGTCTCGACACTTAAAGACAGTTACAGAATTTTCAAGAACTAACTGGATGACTTGACAGCTGCCATTCCAGCCGGTCTACAGCACCTGTCAGAATTGTCAGAATTCAGTTATGGACCGGACCAGCCGATTACCATGAAGAAGGCCTATAAATAGGCTTATGCTGTCTACAGAAAAAGTGGTTCAAATCATTGATCAAGTATTCAACAAAGAAGATCTAGATATTCCTTGAAGAATCAAGTGCAGATCTAAGAAGTTGGAGAGAGAGCTCCATCCAAAAAATCAGCTGTTGGAACCCAGCTGAGAAGAAGGATTCAGATTGGTCTGAATCTTAAGTAGCAGAGATCAAGGATCAACTACAGAAGGAGTCAATCTTATTGAGTTCTACTTTCAAGAAGCTTTGAAGAAAGCTAAGTCAGATTGAGTCAAGCTGAGTTCTTCCAAGAACTCATCAAGAATCTCACAACTTATCTCTCTTTCATCTAAGTTGTTGAGTTTATACATTTTGTATTCATTATAACTTGTAGGATCCTTAGGGATCTGAGATTGTAAGCCTGCAATTATAAAGGCTGAGGGTAGGAGAGTTAAATCTCTGAGTGTAGGCCTTGGTGGCTGAGTGTAGGCCTTAGTGGCTATTGGGTATTGTATCCACAATTACCTGGATTTGAGGAAGCCACCTGTCAAGCTAAGATGAATTCACAATGTATTTGATGAAACCTCTCAAGTTGTGCTTGCAGTTATTCCACGCTAAGTGCACACCAATGTCAGGGTGCAGTAGGTCAATATACACGGGTCTGCACGACGTAATCCCTCGTTGAGCAAATCAGTGTGTTGGCCTACGTGTACTCTCTCTATTGGAGTGCACTTACTTTCAAGTACAGGGCCGTGTTTATACAAGAGCAGACAAGGAGCAAGGATGGGTCAAGGAGCAGCTCTTGGGTGGAAAGACGAAAATTCGTCTAAGTGTAATTCGACGAGAATCACCAAGTGATTCTCGCCGATTCGGCGAGAATCACTAGTGATTCTCGCCGACTCTATCCGACTACCTCAAAACGGTGCCAAGAAAGATTCGGCGAGAATCACTAGTGATTCTCGCCGAACCCATCGTTGAGCAGATCATGAATACCAAGTTATATTCGTTGAGAATCAACAAGTGATTCGGCGAGAATCACTAGTGATTCTCGACGAATCGTCGAGAATCACTAACTGATTCTCGCCGATTCGTCGAGAATCACCTGCGATTCTCGCCGATTTTTACTTGGCGTTTTCTCTGGAAGCTGTTGGACCGGATTATGCCGCTGGACTATGTTGAACCGGAACTAGGGTTTCCTTCAGGTGGGACCCACAACGGTCACTTTTGAGTATACATGTGTATAAATACACGGGTATTTTTGAACAGTACAATCGGCGAAGAAGAAAAGAAATACGCGAGCCGCGACGTGACCTAGATCGCTGTTTTCCGCTCCGCCGCCGCCGCCGTTGCCGATCTCGCCAAGTTGGTCGCCGTTTGATCGTGGTTTCGCCCAGATCATCCTGCGACAGAAGCTTAGCTAAGCTTAGCGTCTCACGTGTCTAACCGGAGATCTTTTGTCTCTTGATTTGTAGATCGGGAAAATTTTCCCCATCCGTATCGATCGAGACGATTGATCCTAGTGTGACCGTTGGTAGACCTAGCTTGCTTCGCTATGAAGTTTGGATCTCCGAAGAACAGCAGCCACTCATCGTTGTTGCCGCCGATCCCGTGAGCCTAGCCGCCGTCCATCTTGCCACCGCCGGTTCCGGGGAGATTCTCTCCAAGAGAGACCAAGGTTGTGGACTCTTTGTAGACTTCAAGATCACGTCGTCAACGAAGAGGGACACCGTAGTCTCCACACGTAGTTTGTATTTCTTGTACATTCTATTTTACTTTTGTTGTAAAGGAACGTTGGTTCCTAGTTGTAAGGGTTGGGTGCAACCCGGTTTGTGGGAGTGTTGAGTCCTACGTGTGTAAGGGTTCCTTCCGATAGTGCAAGGATTGGATTTCAATCCTGTTGGAGAAGTGACCGAGTCGTCCCTGGTTGGGAGATAGGTCGAAGGGGGAAAGTGGATGTACCCAAGTCGGGGAACCACTATAAATAGCCTGTGTACTCTGTTGTGCTGTGTTATTTTATTTTCGTGTGCAGGTACAATTTAAATTCCGCAAAAACGCTGCACGTCACCTATTCCCCCCCCCCCATAGGTGAACATAGTTGACACTAGGTGAACTTTCAAGTGGTATCAGAGGGAGGTTACTCATTAAAAAGGTTTACACCTTGAGTAGTATCCTGCCACCAGTGTCAGAAGCTTGGAGCTGGATTATGAGATATCGCCACTAAGACTCCCCGCATGTACAAAGGAGTATTATCCCGTTTGGAGGATGAGGGTGTCATATCACTTGGAGGCCATCGATCCTCGAGCATCTTTCATCCTGGAAGAGGGTCCTTTTATTCCTATGAAGACCTCCTGCTCTGGAAAGAATATTGAAGTGCCCAAGTGCATTGCAGAGATGTCAGAGACGGAACTGTCACTATTTAACTTGGACAAGAGGATTCGTCAAATTATCTTGGATATCTGGTCTGGAGCTTCTCGCTCTAGATTGGAAAAATGTAGGACGGCTAAATCTATGTGGGTGATGATCTCTGAGCTGATGGGGGGGTCAGAGAAAGCTGGAATTGCTGTCAACCAGAGGATGAAGCCTATGTGGGGGTCTTCACCTCTGAAGATGAAGGCAAGGATCTCTCGGACAGCATCAGAGCTCCAGTGTCCGTGTCAGAGACTGAAGAGGCCAGTGAGGAAAGCAGCTCTGATGAGGATGAGACAATGGTCACTGGCTCTAATGACAATAACACAGAAGAGCAGGTAACTTCTTCATCATGCCCCGTCTCTCTTGAAGTTTCTGAAGACAGGAACTGCCTTCCTTCAGAAAATGCTGATTCCCTGAAGAAAGCCCTTCAGACAAGCAAACTACTTGCTGAGTAGCAAGCTCAAGAGATTGCTCGACTGAAGATCTTGTTGGTTCTCCAATTGGCATCCAACAAGGTCAAGGACTCTAAAATCTCAGCTCTAGAAAGTAGTCTAGAGAATGAGAAAAGAATAGTATCAAACTTTTCCAAGGTTGATGCCATAAAGAGAAAACAAGAAAATGGGTGGATCTCCCGGATTATCAATTCGTGGAGAAATGGGGAAACGGTATTCCGACCCCCACTCCAAGCAGGAAGGCAACTCATCATGCCTTCAGGTATGACCACAGGAATAATCGTGGTCACTGCAAGGGTGATCTATCCTCATGTGGAGACACCCGTAGTGCAAGGGCCGTCGTGGCCACCCATGAGAGAATACCTAAGGCTCATTCTGAGCCCTTTGTATTCACTGCCACTGCCTCAACTCGGTGTGAATCTGCATGTACCAGCTCACAGAACACTTCTCATCACCCGAGGACACAGGACAGGGAAGTTAGAAGTCATGCTGTAAGTTTTCATGGGGCCTCAGGAAGGGGGATGCCTGAAAGGAAGGCACCACCTCCCCGGCCTCATGACGCTCGCAACATGCATTCCTTCCACCCTTCCACGTGTCACGGTGGAAGAGGAAATTTTGTTAGGAGATCATGCCCTATCCCGTTGAGACCTAGGACCGTGACTACCTCAGTCACTAGATCAGGTCAGAAACAGCGATACAACATTCACCCGTGCTGGTGTTGTGGCAAAGTGGGACACTTTGTCATCGACTGTTGGCACAACCCCTCTGTGTCAAGGGCAAGGGCCTATCCACATTTTCTGAGCAGAGGTAGCCTTCCTGACAGGTTTTCTGAAGGAAGGCAGTCGAGTGCTTATGCTAACAGGAACCTAGGACCCAATATGATTTGGGTTCCTAAGGTAAAGTAATTCTTTCTTGCAGGGTAGTCTAGGTTCCCGTGAATATGATGGGAACTAGACAGTAGGTGTCTCAAGACTAAATTGGAACAAGCGTCTGGAATAACAGATGTGATATCTACTTGAGCATATTCACATTGAGCTCCTAAAATGTTTTGCCTGAGGGACTAAATGATAACTCTCATAATCCCAGGTACGGTTGATCAATTCCAGGACTTGAGTCATATTGTATCCACATTTACATATATATATATGTATATATAGTTATACCTATATTTACACCATTGTGTGAGTACATCTAATGATATGTTAACATGGTAAACATAAACCATAGATACAATATTGAAGACTTATCGGAAATTCCCCTGGTAGACTCGAGATCTAACGTCTACAGGCTTAAATTAGTTCACTGAAAACCAGCGTAGATTGGCCTTACGAAGTATTTACATACTTAGAAGATGCTTAAATTAATTTATATGGAAAAGCCGGCTTAAACCCTAATAGCTTGGCTTTAAGGAGTATCTATATATTTAGAAGACTTTCAAATTAACTTAGACAAACGAAACCGTGAGAATCCCATTTAACTCGTCGAGCTTGGCTTTAAGGAGAATCTCATTTAAGAAGAAACCCATTCCCGCCGACCCTTCACCTCCCGCAGGAATCCCGCCTAAGAACGCTCTCCGCAGGAAAACTTGTCGATTCTCGCCGCAAGGGAAGCTCGCCGAATCGACTCCTTCTCCGCAGGAAACTCGCCGACTCCCGCAAGACTCTTGCCGAATTGGTCTCCATCGAAGGTCTCCCGCCGAATCCGGCAGGAAACTCGCCGAATCGCGCAGGAAACTCACCGAATCCGCAAGTTTCTCATCGAAGGTTTCCCGCAAGAATCCCACCGAAGTTTCTCACCAAAGGTCTCCATCGTCTTCCCGCAAGTATCTCGCCGAACCGTGCCGGCTTCCGTCGACATCCCGCAGGAAGCTCACTGACGATCTCTCCCGTCCGGTGCCCCTCATCTTCAACCATCTAACTCCCGTCTACGCTTTTAGGTAACCATCCCCTCACCCTTACTTGGACTTGATTACTAGTGTCGCATCCTTTTTGATTTTTGATTAAGCGTAGAGTAGGACTTTTCTCCCTAGATTTACGATGGCTCCAAGGACAACTGTTTGGCTGGTCACCGGATGCGAGTTGGTTCGCACAGGGTTCTCTCATGCCTCAGATGAATTCAGGAACATCATCCTTATGCTAGAGGAGGCTGGACTCTCATTCGTCCTAGAGCATCCCTGTAAAATCTTGGACAAGGAGGTGCTGGAGTTCTTTGCAACCGCAAAACTCCGGAATGACGATTCTCTTATCAAAAGCAAGGTAGCCGGGGCAAAGATCAAGATGTCTGCCAGCAAGCTGACCCGCTTCCTGCAACTCTCTAGCTCGGAGCATGAGGACTATCTTGAGGAAGAAGACAAAACCCGGACTCTATTATTCTGTGGACTCCCTCGAGGAACACGATCAATAAAGCACAAGGATATGAATGAAAAAGGGAAGCTTCTGTCAGACATAATCAGAAAAGTACTCATCTGCAAGCCAGGCTCTCATGACCATATCTCTGGGGACATGTTCAAGATACTGGTGGCAATTGTCTGCCGGAAAAGTTTCAACTGGGGGGCTTTGCTGTTTGAGAAGATAAAGGACACCCTGAGATCTCCGAGCTTTGGCCGAATCATAAGTCTGTATCTCAATCAGCTGAATGGAGACAAGTATGACATGAGCAATGGTGTTCCTCTACACTACTTGAAGAAAATGGACTCAAGTGTTTTTGATAGATGGGAGAGGCGAATTGGGCAGGCTGCCATGGAAGAACAACAGGAAGTATCTCCAGCAGTAATCCCCAGTGAAATTCCTGACGCTTTGACTGCAGGAATTGAGGGGGAGTCTCTACCCACTGATGCTCACATCGTATCTGACATCTCCCAGATAGCCAGAGATGCGGTGGCAGATATACAAGAAGACAGTGAAGCTATGCCGGAGAATGAGGAGGCCCTGAACCGGAACGATCAAGGAGCCGAAGCTGATGTACAGGGGACTGTTGACCAAGAGTTGGAAGAGGATGCTGATGAAGATGATTTCATGGATGATGAAGGAGAGGATGATGGCAATGAGGGACAAGAAGCATTGGAGACTCAGGATCTCATTGAACCTCCATCTGACAAGCACGCACCTGAAATCATTCCTGAAAACATTGGTGCATGAGTGGAGGGGGAGTCCGAGAAATCTGCAGATGCTGCAAGTATTCCTCCCTTAGAGACTGTGCTCCTGTCCAACTCTACAGGTGCATCTGATGAAGTGCAAGGCCAAGAAGTGCCTCCGGATCTTCCACTACGAGATAATCTAGCCACTCATACCGTGAATATCATTCAGGACATAGTAAATGAGCTTAAAGCCTCCTTTGATAAAGCTCAGAATAAAATGCTGCAAAGGATTAAGAAGTCTGAAAATCTCATGCTCAAGAACATGGTGGAGATCAATCATAAACTTGACATGATGCACAAGAAATTTGAAGAAAAGTATATAGCGGCCGGCCAAGCGGTCACTCTTCTTATGGCCGGATTGAAAAAGAACATCGATACTCTTGCTGTAGTGAATCAGAATGCTCATGTTGTAGCAAACAACATTCAAAAGTTTGACGGTAATATGGTAACCCTCAACGCCAATCAGCAGGCCTTGGTCACTGAATTCTCCAAGACTACCAAGCATATTGATGACTCACTGCACTCCTATGTAAACTCCATCGCAGTGGAAGCCAAAAAGGGGGAGAAGGAATACATAGCTAAGATGGCTGAGCTTCAAGAAATCATGATCACAAACTTCGAACAGTCAAACAAATATGTCTATGACAGCTGCTGGTGGATGCTCCAACAGGCGTTAGGCGTCGATTTGAATCCTGCAGGTATTCATGCTCCTGAGACTACTACGACTGCTGCGGGAGTAAGTGATGCTGAGGGAGTAAGTGCTGCAGATGTTCCCATGAGTGAAGCTGATGCTAGGGCTATTTCTAAAGCAAAACTGATGAGCATGTTTGACCAAGAGGCCCTAGCAAAAGTCAGGGGCAAGAGAAAAGCTCAAGAAGGGACCTCCAAGAAGACACAAGCTGAAAAGAGAATTCGACTGAGTGAGGAGGAAGTAAGAAATGAAAAGTGGAGTCCAGTTTCAAAGAATATCATCTTGGACACCTTCTGACTACAGGAAAAGGAGAAATCAATCGAAACGAAGTATACAGCCAGTATGAGTGGGAAATGCACAAGACGTATGAAGCGAAACGAAACATCTTCTTCAGGACCAACACGGCGGCAGATAAAGCTCCTCCTCCCAGATATTATCCGAAGCCCAAAGAGTATATGGAGAGGCAAAGAAAGAAGTATTTGGCGCAAAAACTCAAGGATGACTTAGCCAAAGAAAAATAGTCAAAACTTTATAGCTTGTCATTCTCTCTTAAGAACGATTAATGGTTATTGTTATTACTTGAACAATCTTGAGATTAGTATATATACATATATATATATATATATATATATATATATATATATATATGCATTTGAAATTATGAATGACTCAAGTCTTGATTTGTCTGCCTATATTATCTTGTGCTGCATATTTAAATTCTGAATGCTGTTTATATTATTTGATGGGTGTTATTCATCTTAGCTAGTAGGGTTTTGGCTTCGTCAAATAGGGGGAGATTGTTGGGTATTGTATCCACAATTACCTGGATTTGAGGAAGCCACCTGTCAAGCTAAGATGAATTCACAATGTATTTGATGAAACCTCTCAAGTTGTGCTTGCAGTTATTCCACGCTAAGTGCACACCAATGTCAGGGTGCAGTAGGTCAATATACACGGGTCTGCACGACGTAATCCCTCGTTGAGCAGATTAGTGTGTTGGCCTATGTGTACTATATCTATTGGAGTGCACTTACTGTCAAGTACAGGGCCGTGTTTATACAAGAGCAGACAAGGAGCAAGGATGGGTCAAGGAGCAGCTCTTGGGTGGAAAGACGAAAATTCGCCCAAGTGTAATTCGACTAGAATCACCAAGTGATTCTCGCCGAATCGTCGAGAATCATTAGTGATTCTCGCCGACTCTATCTGACTACCTCAAAATGGTGCCAAGAAAGATTCGGCGAGAATCACTAGTGATTCTCGCCGAACCCATCGTTGAGCAGATCGTGAATACCAAGTTATATTCGTTGAGAATCAACAAGTGATTCGGCGAGAATCACTAGTGATTCTCGACGAATCGTCGAGAATCACTAACTGATTCTCGCCAATTCGTCGAGAATCACCTGCGATTCTCGCCGATTTTTACTTGGCGTTTTCTCTGGAAGCTGCTGGACCGGATTCTGCCGCTGGACTATGTTGAACCGGAACTAGGGTTTCCTTCAGGTGGGACCCACAACGGTCACTTTGGAGTATACGTGTGTATAAATACACGGGTATTTTTGAAAAGTACAATCGGCAAAGAAGAAAAGAAATACGCGAGTCGCGACGTGACCTAGATCGCTGTTTTCCGCTCCGCCGCCGCCGCCGTCGCCGATCTCGCCAAGTTGGTCGCCGTTTGATCGTGGTTTCACCCAGATCATCTTGCGAGAGAAGCTTAGCTAAGCTTAGCGTCTCACGTGTCTAACCGGAGATCTTTTGTCTCTTGATTTATAGATTGGGAAAATTTTCCCCATCCGAATCGATCGAGACGATTGATCCTAGTGTGACCATTGGTAGACCTAGCTTGCTTCGTTATGAAGTTTGGATCTCCAAAGAACAGCAGTCACACATCATTGTTGCCGCCGATCCCGTGAACCTAGCCGCCGTCCATCTTGCCGCCGCCGGTTCCGGGGAGATTCTCTCCAAGAGAGACCAAGGTTGTGGACTCTTTGTAGACTTCAAGATCACGTCGTCAACGAAGAGGGACACCGTAGTCTCCACACGTAGTTTGTATTTCTTGTACATTCTATTTTACTTTTGTTGTAAAGGAACGTTGGTTCCTAGTTGTAAGGGTTGGGTGCAACCCGGTTTGTGGGAGTGTTGACTCCTACGTGTGGAAGGGTTCCTTCCGATAGTGCAAGGATTGGATTTCAATCCTGTTGGAGAAGTGACCGAGTCGTCCCTGGTTGGGAGATAGGTCGAAGGGGGAAAGTGGATGTACCCAAGTCGGGGAACCACTATAAATAGCCTGTGTACTCTGTTGTGCTGTGTTGTTTTATTTTCGTGTGCAGGTACAATTTAAATTCCGCAAAAACGTTGCACGTCACCTATTCCCCCCCCCCCATAGGTGAACATAGTTAACACTAGGTGAACTTTCAGTGGCTGAGTGTAGGCCTTTGTGGCTGAGTGTAGGCCTTTGTGGCTGAGTGTAGGCTTTGTGGAAAAGATGAGTTGTAGGGCCTTGGGCCTGAGGTGTAGGAGCCTGTTTTGGGTTCTGAGTTAGTGGAGAAGTTTGGTCAAATCTAGTACACTTCTAGATAGGCGAAGGGGGAAAGTGGATGTACCAAAAGCTTGGGGAACCACTATAAATCTCTGTGTCTACTGTGTGTTTTGTGGATTGCTGTGATTGGTGAATGTGTGCTGTGATAGATTAGATATAATTCTGTGATATTATCTGTTTGTTGCCTAAAAAGTTAAAAAGATTCAAGTCACCTATTCACCCCCCCCCCCTATAGGTGTTTAGGTACTATATCTTTCAACTGGGTTCTGAGCTGTAAGATCTATAGATCTGAGAAGGAAGGAAGAAGTTAGGCCGAATCTAGCACACTGCTAGATGGGCGAAGGGGAAAAGTGGATGTACCCATCATTTGGGGAATCACTATAAAACTGTGTGCCATCTGTGATTGTGTGTGATTGTGTGTGATTGTGTGATTTTTGTGATGTGGTAGTTGTAGATCTGATTGATTCTATTTGATTATCTGAATTAATATTCTGCCTTAGAGTAAAAGGAATTGCACCTATTCACCCCCCCCCCCCCCTCTAGGTGTTTAGGTGATCTTGAAACCAATTCTTTCAGTTTGTATCGGAATGTTATATTTGTCAGCGTGTTAAGGCTGATCATAGAAGTACTTGTGGTAAATTGACACCTCTTGATATTCCAAGTTGGAAATGGGAGAGTATTTTGATGGATTTCATCACCGGTCTACCAAAATATCCCCGTGGGCACGAGTCTGTTTGGGTGATAGTCGATAGATTGACAAAGTGTGCTCACTTTGTTCCCTTTAAGCTTGGGTATTCGATAAAGAAGATAACCGAGCTATATCTTGAAGAGGTCATTAGATTACATGCAGTGCCTGTTAGCATTGTATCAGATTGGGACTACAGATTTATGTCTCGCTTTTGGAAAAGTTTACAGGAGGGGTTGGGTACCGACTTAAGGTATTCCACCGCCTATCATCCGCGGACAAATGGTTAGACGGAAAGAGTAAATCAGATCGTAGAAGATATGATCAGGTGTTATATTTTGGATCATGGTGGTGCTTGGGATGAGCGTCTCAGACTTATGGAGTTTGCGTATAATAATAGTTATCAAGAGATTCTGCAGATGGCCCCGTTTGAGGCCTTATATGGGAGGCGTTGTAGAACTCCTTTGTTTTGGGCTGAAGTCGATAAGAGACCGTTACTATATCTAGAAGCCCTTGAGGAGATGAATTGTGATGTGACTTATATTCGAGAAAAGCTCTATGTGGCTCAAGAGCGCTATGAGAAGTATGCTAATCAACAAAGGGTCGATCTGGAGTTTGTCATTGGAGACTTGGTTTTCTGAAGGTTTCTCTGATGTCTGGCGTTAAAAGGTTTGGAAGGAACCACAAGTTAGACCCCCGGTACGTGGGACCTTTCCAAAATCTTGAGCGCATCAGAGTGTCAGCTTATAGGATTGATTTGCCTATTACCTTCCCTGGTGTCCATGATGTGTTCCATGTGAGCCAGCTGCGGAAGTGTGTACATAATGATCGTCAAGTCCTCGACTCGATGCCCTAGATTCAGCCTAACCTTTCGTATGTGGAAGAACCTATTCGTATTCTGGATTCTCAAGAGCGTGTGTTGCGAAGAAAGACCATCCTCATGGTCAAGATTCTTTGGAGAAATCAAGACGGCGAGAGCGCGACGTGGAAATTAGAATCGGCGATGAGGGATTATCATCTGCACCTCTTCTCTTAGTTTCGGGTATGTCTTTTTGTTTTCAGTCATGTTTGATTTTATCATTTTGGGTTGGTTTTGGAGTTGTGATAAGTTTTTGGATGAATCGTCTTTTTAGGGGGAGTGACTGTAACGCCCCCGATTTTTTTTCGAATATTTTATTTGAATGAGCATCGTCATATTTATGACAGCGTGGCGTTACTTTTAACGTCGAGTTAACGACGCGATGCCGTTAAGGCATTTTCGCATCCGTGTAGTCAAGACAGCCGAATTCTAGTTGTAATGGGAAATTTTGCATTTGAAATTTAAGTTAAGTAATATTGGACTTACTCGTCAAGTTTTGTCGCGATCCGAGCAATATTTGGGCCTCGGAGATTTTCCAAAGTTTTGTGGAACTTATGTTCGTCGTAAACTTTGAAAATTTATATCTCGAGAATGGCTTGTCAGATTTTGGTTTTGACTTCGGCGTTGCATTCGTAGCGTCAGAGTTCGCCTACGTTGCGAATTTCATTTAATTCGGCACGCGTTTGGGCCTCCGTTTTGATCTCGTATTTCCTTGTTCAAAAATATAAAATATGAATATTTTGATATTAAAGTACTATTCAAAAATGAAAAATATTATTCATTCATATAGTTTGATCAAAAGGATATATTTGCAAAGAATTGTTTTTCATGCAATTGTTACTCGAGTGTTTTTATTTTGCTCGAGTCCTTCTCGAGTAAATTCTTCCTGCTTCTCGTGTGAATGTTCCTGCTTCTCGAGTGAGAGGTACTGTTCATGGAAATTTCTACTCGAGTAAATTTCCTGCTCTCGTGTAGATCATCTTGTTCATGCAAAATTTACTCGAGTGATTTATTTTTGCCTCTTGAGTAATGTTATTCTGCTTCTCGAGTACCTGTATTCTCGTCTCGAGTACTGTTCATTCATCTTGAGTAGTCCAATGCAGTTTGCGTTCGAGCACCATTTTGAAAGTCAAAACGATGTTGTATGAAAACATGGTTAACATGACATTTGTTCGCCTCGACAATATCTACAACTTTTGTGTTGGGTACTTTTTTATTTGAAGCAATCCTAAGCCTCTATTTTTGATTTCCTCAAAACTGCTCGTGTATGAGCCATACTGGTGATTTCTACTCGAGTACTGTTGATTTTACTCGAGTACCATTGCTTTTACTCAAGTATAATTGATTTTACTCGAGTATAATTGATTCCTCTCAAGTACTAGTAATTGTTTTCGAGTATTTTACGTTCCTCTCGAGTACTCTACTCTCATTCTCGAGTAACCTTGTTCATCTCGAGTAGTCCTCTGTTGTTTACGTTCGGGCATCGTTTTGAGAGACAAAACAGTGTCATATGAAAACATGGTTAACATAAAATTTGATTGTCTCGATGAGATCTACAACTTTCATGTTTGTCACTTTTTGATTTGAAGCCATCTTAAACCTCTATTTTTGGTTTTCCCGTATCAGCTAATAAACAATACGTTTATATATATATTTAGACAAAACTTTTTATAATTACATATATATATATATACTCTTATAACTTAGGGTAATTAGAGAAAAAACTTCATCTTCTCCAAAATTCTGAACCGAACCAGAGAGACGTAGGCGAGAGAGAGGAAGCCGTTCGTGAATCTTCCGGTGGCCGTCGACGGTGCTCCGGTGCTCGAAATCTTCAACCGAGTATAGATCTGGAAAGCTCTCGTCGAGAGCTATGCCATTGTGGTAAAAACTTCTCCCATTTCTTGAGTTTTATCGTTAGGATTTTTCATCCCTAACCTCTATTTCGGCAATTTTTGTCTAGATTTCAACTTCCCCCATCCTCTTTTACCCTAATCTGCGACGTGAACTGATTCGGAGAACTTTTGCGGTAAAACCAAGGCAAGTGGTGGTTTCCCCTCATTTCTCCTTGTCCGATTTGATGGTAACGGCTAAGTTTTTTATTTTCTTTAAAATTTTCTGCACTTTGTCTTCCAATTTATTGCTATGATTAACCTTCTTGATGATCACTTGATGTTGTAAGGTTTTGTCATGATGAACTCGATCTTGTTAGGTTATGTTTCATCATTCTTGAAATGTCTTATTGATGGCTTTAAATGCATTAACTATAGTTATTGAACGTAATAGAATTTATCTTGGATTGTAAATCGTTCCTAAGGGTTGATCAACCATGTCTTAAATCTAAAAATGTCAAGTAGAATCTGACGTGCCAAATCTCGAGATATATGTTGTGGTTTTCTTGTGGGTCTTCTTGATTGCGGGAGTTAGTGGACGATACCACCTCCGCAATGTTTGATTCCTTTATTAGTACCTTGTGGAAGTCTACCATGTTTTTGGGCATCTGCGGTGTATGGTGGAGAGTATGAGACTCCCTCGCAGTTAGACGGATATTATATTTGTGAGGGTCTGTCCAGTTGAGTGACCACCTCGCCCGTGTTTTTGAGTAGAGTCGACCACAAGTGCCTAATAAAGGTTTTGTACTTTTTCCTTATCATTTATTCTTGTTGTCACCTTATAGCCTCGTGTGTCTAGTGTACTCTTGTTGAACATGACGAATCACATAAGAGTTCTTTTCCTCTTGATGCCCTGTTTTCATTTTGTACTTTACTTCAGTGCTTTTGATCTTGGGTTGGTACCCCATTTGACCTTTATTTATTTTGGCATATTGTTTTTCTGTCACCATTTGTACCTTCTTGCTGAGGTGTTCTGTCTATGGAATGTCTCAGGTTCAGAGCTGTAGCAGTTAGCAGAGCTGGTTTCGGAGTTTCTGTGATAAGCCCGGAATCCGCGACCTGCCCGCGCAGTTTTCCAGACCGGGCGGCCTGCTGATTCAAGCCGCCAAGCCGCCCAAGCCGGGCGGTCTCCATGTCAGGCCGCTGCCAACGCCGACCCTGCTCAGCGACAAGGCTCCAGGCCCCAGCCGTCAGCTCGCCAGGAGGAATCCGCCAGGCCGCGCGGCTTCCCTCCTTTCTTGTTTCTTTCTCTTTTGCTTCCCCTCACCTCTGCCCGGTTCTCCTGTACCCCGGGCAGCCGGTAATTTTAGCCCTGCCTGTTTGGGCAGGCCCCCGAGCCTATAAATAGGGGGAGGGTGCACTCCCCAAGACACGCTGACTGGGATGCAGTAGCTCGCCTGTTAAGAGCTGCGGTCTCAAGTCTAGTGTATTGCGGCTTGTAGCCCGGTCGGCTTCTTCTTTTACTTGTTGTAACTTTTTCTTATTTGAAGTAAAGGAAAGCCCGCCGCAAGAGTGGCATTTAAGCCGCGGCGGGCGAACTCTGCTGTTGCCGCTGCCAGCGGCCCCCTTCTCCGGTCCTTTAGCCGCGACCGCTAGTAACCGATTGGTCGACAGTCTTCTCCTTTCCTCCCCTATTCCCCGGTATTCGAACCGTTAGCTGGTGGTGCCCGACTCCCTGTCCATTTTCATGCATCAACAGTTAACATGCGGTCTTCAGATCTCGACTAATCGATGAAATCAGCGGTCTAGCTAATTAGACCGCTCTATCCTATAGAGTTCGGCGGCCTGTCGAGCAAGCCGCAACTTTGCCGGCTAAGGTTTTCAGCCCGCCTCCAGTGCTGTGGAACCTGGCATTCTATCCGCTTTCTTTTCAGCCGGTCTTCATATCGGTTTGCAGTATCGTCTAGCCGCCGCGTTAAGCCGCCGCTGTTCAGCGGTCTCTTGAAAAAGTTCGGCTATTCTTTCTTTTCAGGATGAATCCTGCAAAGGGTCATGGTAAATCAAGCCGCATCTCAGTGACTACAGATCTCTCAGAAGTGCAGGATTGCTCGTATTCTAATAGTGAGGTTGTTGACCCTCATAAAGAAATTTTTGCAAACAGTGTTGAGTGTGGTTTAGAATCTGTTGCAAATGAACCTCTTTGTGAGGAAGAAGAAGAGGCCCCTTCTCCATTTATTAATCGTATTCGGTGGGATACTGTCTCCGATAACTTCAGAATACCGCGTCTCTCGGAGTATTCTGGATGTGATGATCCGTTTTCTCATTTGCAAGCTTTTGAATCAGCTATTTCATTGAGAAAAGTGTCAAATGGAGTAAAATGCAAACTCTTCGTTATATCTTTTGGCAATGTTGCAAGAGAATGGTTTTATAGCCTCCCACCTCGATCAGTAACCAGCTTTAAGGATCTTCGAAGTCAATTTATTTCTAGATTCGCTATTTACAGGAAGCGGAAAAGAGACGTTGGAGCTCTCTTCCGAATCAAGCAAGGAATTGACGAGTCTAATCCAGATTTTGTTGATCGGTTTCAAAAGGAGGTCTTAGATATTTGTAGCGTCCATCAAGACTATTACTTGCATGCTTTCATAAATGCACTTCAAGAAGGCCCATTGAAATTCAAGCTCACCACAAAATATCCCAAGAGCTACGGAGATCTTATTGATATAGTTAATACATTCATAATGGGCGAAGAGGCAAATAAAGATTATGTTTCATTTCTGAATCAAATGGCTAAACAATCTCAAGGGACTTCTGGTCAACAGCAATCTATTTCCTCACAAGATGTTTTGCAAGTTGAATATTCCAAGTCTCCTTATATTCTCCAGGATAAAACTCCAAAGTATGAAAAAGATTCAGGTAAGTATGTTAAGTTCAAAATTCCTATGGAAGATCTTTTGATAATCATTCAAGAAATGCCTGAGTTCAAGAAGCCTCGGCGTATGAAATCCAAAATCAAGTATCGGCACGAGCAACTTTTCTGCAAGTATCATAAAGATATTGGTCATCTAACAGAAGATTGCATAGCTCTCAGGGAATTGGCTAATCAACTTGTAAGAGCTGGAAAGCTGCAAGAATATGTTATTTAGTAACTCTCTAAGGCAATCTTCCATTTCTTGCTCAATAATTCAAGCAGTGATTCCTCTTTCTTTCTATAAAGAAAAGTGCTTATGTTCAGAATAGTACATAACATCTCTTTCACAATCGGTATTAATGAGGCATGATAAAACTACAGATATATATCCTTTTATCACTTCCTTGACGTCATGCAAATGTTACTTTTTCATTTGAAGCTTATTTTTTGCTTTACTCTTTATGCCTATATGCATGCATGTAGGGGCAAGAGCCCCTTTCGAATTCTTAAGCCCTTCACATCCCGCTTGACTTCAGTCACAGACAGGCATTACGTACTTGTCCCGCTTGACCTTCGTCGCAGACATTGCGTACTTGTCCTGCTTGACTTCAGTCGCAAATGTGTAGTGGGTTTTCCGCTTGACCTTCAGTCGCAGACATTGCGTACCCGTCACGCATGACTTCAGTCACAGATAGGCATTACGTACTTGTCCCGCTTGACATTCGTCGCAGACATTGCGTACTTGTCCTGCTTGACTTCAGTCGCAGACGTTACGTACTTGTCCCGCTTGACATCGGTCATGGATTTTAAGAATTTTGATCTCGCTTTTGTGTTCTTTGTGTGGAAAGCAATGCCACACGCACCTGCCCACATTGACACATAAGTGCATGTCTTCACCTATTTTTGCAGGACAACACGCGCCTATCTGCTATCTCGCGGTTTTACTAAGCAGCCTGTGCAGGTTGTATAAGTAATTACACAAGCCGCCCGGTTTCATATTCCGGCTTAAGTTTTTTAACTTTCCTGTTCCTACCTGCCGGATTATCATTAATATATTTGGAAACTCGGCCGACTTACGTCCGCCTATCCGCTATTCAGTATCTTATTTGGCTCAAATATATCAGTTGCCGGTTTGTTATTCATATGGAAGGGAAGTCGCCCGACCTGTTTCATCGAAAGGTTTACCTTTCTCATCCTTATCCAGAGACATAGTGGATCCCATTGGAGTCCTCATAGAGGTTGCATTCTCCATACTGAATTTCTTAAGGAGTTCATTTGTGAACTTCGTCTGAGAGATGAAGATTCCATCCTCAGACTGTTTCACTTGAAGTCCTAAGAAATACTTGAGCTCTCCCATACTGCTCATTTCAAACTTTCCTTGCATAAGTTTAGAAAACTTTTTGCAAAGATTGTTGTCCGTTGAGCCGAATATTATGTCATCGACATAGATTTGCACCAGCAAAATCTTGCCTTTGACTTCCCTGAGAAATAATGTTTTATCTATTTTACCTCGAGAGAACTTGTTCTCAAGAAGAAAACTAGATAAAGTCTCATACCAAGCTCGTGGAGCTTGTTTTAACCCATATAATGCTTTATTAAGAAAATAGACATGATTGGGAAAAGTAGGATTGACAAAACCTGGGGGTTGAGCGACGTATACTTCCTCTTTCAGGTCTCCGTTCAGGAATGTTGATTTCACGTCCATTTGATAAACTGTGAATCCTTTGTGCGAGGCGTACGCCAGGAACAATTTGATTGCCTCGAGCCTTGCTACTGGTGCGAAGGTCTGGTCGAAGTCAATCCCCTCCTTCTGTCTGTAACCTTGAGCCACCAGCCTTGCCTTATTCTTTATGATGACACCATGTTCATCCAGCTTGTTTCTGAAGATCCACTTGGTGCTAATCACATTCTGCTTGTATGTTCTGGGAACAAGCGTCCAAACGTTGCAATATTCGAATTGATGTAGTTCATCTTGCATGGCCAGAATCCATGTCGCGTCCTTGTTCACCTCGTCGAACTTCTTTGGCTCAACCTGTGACAGGAAGCTAAGATGCAATACTTCGTTAATAGTACCTCTTCGAGTTCTGACACCGACACGAGGATCTCCGATGATCTGATCTCTAGGATGATCCCTCACGTGCCGGAGCTCTAGAAGTCTGGCGTCTGGGGCTTCGACTACTTCTTGGGCTTCTCCTTCGTCTAAGAGATTTGTTCCATTTTGATCTTCAACATTTTCAGATGACGTGGAGGTGGAAAATTTGACGTACTTAGGAGTGTCATCTTTAGCGGTCTCATCCAGATTCAGCTGTTCAAGTCGTGCACCTGCATCTTCAAGAATACCACTGGAAGAATTGCTGTTAAGCAAACTTCCTTCATCAAATACAACATTTATTGATTCTTCTACCACTAGGGTTTTCTTATTGAAGACCCTATATGCCCGACTGTGGGAACTATAGCCCATGAATATGCCTTCGAAGCATTTTTCACCAAATTTAGTACGCCGGTACTTCCCATTATTCAGTACATAGCATCTGCAACCAAAAATCCTCAAGTAGGCCATGGTTGGTTTCCTGCCTTTCAGTAGCTCGTAAGGCGTCTTACGATGATGCTTGTTGATCAATGCTCGGTTTTGTACATGACAAGCCGTATTGACAGCCTCTGCCCAGAAGTATTCCGGGAGAGAAGCGTCATTCAACATTGTCGTGCAGGCTTCAATGAGAGTTCTATTTCTCCTCTCCACAACTCCATTTTGTTGAGGAGTGCGCGGGGAGGAAAACTCATGAAATATACCTTGTTCTTCACAAAATTCTGTCATAGCACCAGATTCGAATTCTGTTCCATGGTCACTTCGGATTTTGACCACTGAGCAGTTAAATTCGTTCTGAACCTGCTTGACAAAACTAGTGAAGATGTCAAACGTATCTGACTTTCGTTTCAAAAAGAACACCCATGTAAACCGAGAATGATCATCAACTATCACTAGCGTATAGGACTTGCCTCCCAAGCTATGAACTTGCATTGGACCAAACAAGTCCATATGTAAGAGGTAAAGACATCGGGAAGAGTCTTTGTCAGCGATGCACTTAAAGGTAGCCCGAGTCTGTTTGCCCATCTGGCATGCAGGACAGGGGCTAGCTTTGATGCACTTGATACTGGGAGCATCCCTTACTAAGTTCTTAGAAAACAGCATACTAATAGTCTTGAAATTAATATGTGACAATCTCTTATGTCATTGATCACAAAGAGATGCACTGCCTGTTGCCACAAGGCATACGGGGGTAGATGAATCTATCCTGAGAAAATCTAAGCAGAAGATATTTCTGCTCCTAATGCCTCACAATACCGTCTGAGAAGAGGTACGTGAAATTATTAGACATTTCTCATTGCAGAATTTAACGTCATAACCTTTATCACATAACTGACTTACACTGATTAGGTTATGGTTTAACCCTTCAACATAAGCCACGTCGGTGATAGAGATTATACCGTTGGAAATCATACCGTAACCTCTGGTGACTCCTCGATCTGACCCTCCAAAGATGACTTTGGGTCCATTCTCGACTGGAGTGTAATCACGCAGCAGGCTTCTTGTCCCAGTCATATGCCGGGAGCATCCACTGTCCAAATACCAGATCGGCGTTTTGGTGGCCTTTGGACATTCCTGCAAAACAAAATTAATTTACCTTAGGAACCCAATCGAACTTGGGTCCTAGATTCCTGGTTAGCATACTCCCCCTCGGTTGGTTAACCCTACGAGTGGTCGGCCTCGCATTGCTAACATAGGGAGTCTCGTGATACCTTGGATTAAACCAGCAATCCACGGCAAAGTGATCGACTTTGCCACAGCACCAACAGTCAAATCTGTTGTACCTCTTCCTAGGCTCCTGCCTTACCCTGGGAACAGTGGGTACAGCCGGGGCTTTGGATCTGGAGGTGGGGGCCTCACAGTGATTGCAGTCACAAGACTTCTTCACCTTCTGTATAACAGGCTTGGCTTTTGGTGCCTGCTTTCCATTATGGCCACTAGAGAATTGACCATAATTTCTCATGTGGATTTCCTCATAAGATGCCTTGAAGGCACTCTCACCGAAGTTCCGGGGAAAGGTCCAACCGTCATATCGGCTCTTTGGCTTTGCAACCGAGGGCCGGAAATGATGACCAAATGTTGATTCAAAGTCGTGTTGGTTGCAAGGAAAGCCAGGCTTTCTGAACGCAACCGGGCTCAGTGGAGCCTTTTCCTTTTCAGCGGCAGAGGCCTTCTTGGCGGCCTTATTCTTCCTCTGGTTCCTATTTCTCCTGGATGAGGAACCAGATACCCCTACATGCCCCAAGCCAGCTCCTTTGACCTGAGCAGAGAAGGTATCAACTACTGGAAGAACAGTTTTTGGCATAGAGAAGCTCTTGACGATCTTCCTTTCTGCCGCAAGTTGTTCTTCCAACTTGTCGACTTCCTCCTGCTTAAGATCAAGGAGCTTAAGAGACTCTGAGTGCTTTGAAGTCAGGTCAAGGTGCTCCTGTCGGAGAGAAATCAAGCAGGTGACCTCTTCCCTTAGGGAAACACATTCACCCTTAAGGAATTTTACTTCCTTTTTCTCAGCCTTCAATCTCTTTCGGCACTCCTCGAAAGTGTTGAGCAGAATCTCATACTTCTCGAGGAGCTCAGCTTCACGGGCCGAAAGGCTATCCTCAGGTTCATCATCCTGAGACTCAGGATCAGAGTCAGAGTCGGAGAGAGGGGTGTGAGCTTTTACCTTCCCAGTAAATGGGGGACGGACATTCTCCTTCTGAGTCGGAGCGACCCACTAGTCCGAAGTAGGCTTCCTCATCATCACTGGAGTCTGAGGAATCAGACTCACTTAGTGTCTTTGGCCGTTTGGCGATGTAGCTCCGCTCCTTCTTCTTATCTCTAGAGGATTTGTGCTCCTCTCCTTTCCCTTTTTCTCTTTTGCCTTAATAGCAGTCGGCCCCGACGTGTCCTGGCTTATTGCATCCAAAGCAAATAATGTCAGAAGAGCGATGTTTGTTAGGTTTAGATGCATACCTGTCAGAAGAATAATTTTTCTTCTGATGCCTGGAGGAGGAGCCGTCTTTCTTTCTTTGATTTCTCATCTTGAGGAACTTCTTGAACTCTCGGGTGATGAGGGAGAAATCCTCCTCCGACAGCTCTGAGCTGGAGGAGCATGGCTCGGAGTCCTCTTCCTTATTCCTGGCACGGTATGAAACCGCACCCTTGACTTTTCTGGAGTGACTGGCTTTTAGAGCCACAGTCTTTTCTTTGGCAGCAGCCTTCTCTGCTTCTTCCTCTGCTTTCCTGGTGTTCAGTTGAAGCTCATAAGACATTAGCTTCCCAAACAGAATTTGCGGGTCTGTTTCAGCTAGTCTGCCAAACTCTCGGATGGCACAGATCTTTGTGTCCCATTCCTTAGTAAGGGACCTAAGGAATTTATCAGAGTTCACCATTAGTGAACACTCTTCCGTATCCTTTGAGGGCATTGACAATCTTGAGGAATTTCTCGTAGGTGACTCCGATCTCTTCCTTAGGCCCTTGTCTGAAGGCCTCATATTTCTGGTTCAGGAGGGATCTCCGATCATCCCTCACTTCATCAGTCCCCTCCATCAGGGTGATCAGGCCATGCCAGATCTCTTGTGCTGTCCTGCAGTGGCAGAAGTTCTGCATCATTGAGTCATCCACTGCGCTGACCAGAATGTTTTGCGCCTTCTTATCAAGTCCCACTAGCACCATCTCGTCCTTGTCCATTTCAGAAAGTTTCTTCGGCACTTTCTTGGTAGGATCAATGGTGGAGACCTTAGTGGGGACATAGGGTCCCTCCTCCATGATCATGAAGAGTCTGGGATCAACTGCCTTCATGTAGAATCTGATCCTTTCCTTCTAGATAGGAAAGTTGAGCCTGGTGCACACGGGGATCTTGCCACTGAACTTGAGCCCGTCCATAGTAGATGTTTGTCTTCTTCTTGACACTGGCGGCAGGATTCAACTCAAGGTGTTAACCTTATTGATGAGTAACCTGGATCTGATACCACTTGAAAGTCCACCTAGTGTCAACTATGTTCACCTATGGGGGGGGAATACGTGACGTGCAGCGCTTTTGCGGAATTTAAATTGTACCTGCACACGAAAATAAAACAACAGGGCACAATAGAGTACACAAGCTATTTATAGTGGTTCCCCGACTTGGGTACATCCACTTTCCCCCTTCGACCTATCTCCCAACCAGGGACGACTCGGTCTCTTCTCCAACGGGATTGAAATCCAATCCCTGCACTATCGGAAGGAACCCTTCCACACGTAGGAGTCAACACTCCCACAAACCGGGTTGCACCCAACCCTTACAACACGGAACCAACGTTCCTTTATAAAAAAAAGTAAAATAGAATGTACAAGAAATACAAACTACGTGAGGAGACTATGGTGTCCCTCTTCGTTGACGACGTGATCTTGAAGTCTACAAAGAGTCCACAACCTTGGTCTCTCTTGGAGAGGATCTCCGCGGAACCGGCGGCGGCAAGAAGGGCGGCGGCTAGGTTCACGGGATCGGCGGCGATGACGATGTATGGCTGCTGTTCTTTAGAGATCCAAACTTCGTAGCGAATCTAGCTAGGTCTACCAACGGTCACACGAGGATCGGTCGTCTCGATCGATTCGGACGGGGAAGTTTTTCCCGATCAACAAATCGAGAGACAAGGGATCTCTGGATAGACGCGTGAGACTCTAAGCTTGGCTAAGCTTCTGTCGCCGGAGATCGGGAAGAAACGCGATCAACAGTGGCAACCAACTAGCGCGAGCGGCGACGGCGGCGGCGGAGCAGTTTCGCGATTTTAAGGTTAGATCGTGCTCGGCTTCTTTTCTGTGTATCGCTACTGTTCAAAATACTCATATATATATACTGTAGATACTTTCAATTTGACCGTTGTGGGACCCACAAGAAAAATCCCTAAATCCCGGTCCAGAATATTGACAGAGGCAGAATCCGGTTCAGGAAGTTCCAGAAAAATGCCCAAGTAAAAATCGGCGAGAATCGCAGGTGATTCTCGACGAATCGGCGAGAATCAGTTAGTGATTCTCGACGATTCATCGAGAATCACTAGTGATTCTCGCCGAATCACTTTTTGATTCTCAACGAATATTACTTGGTATTCATGATCTGCTCTGCGATGGGTTCGGCGAGAATCACTAGTGATTCTCGCCGAATCTTACTTGGCACCGTTTTGAGCTAGCCGGAAAGAGTCGGCGAGAATCACTAATGATTCTCGACGATTCGGCGAGAATCACTAGTGATTCTCGTCGAATTATACTTAGACGAATTTTCGTCTTTCCACCCAAGAGCTGCTCCTTGACACATCCTTGCTCCTTGTCTTCTCTTGCATAAACACGGCCCTGTACTTGAAAGTAAGTGCACTCCAATAGAGAGTACACGTAGGCCAACACACTGATCTGCTCAACGAGGGATTACGTCGTGCAGACCCGTGTATATTGACCTACTGCACCCTGACATTGGTGTGCACTTAGCGTGGAAAAACTGTAAGTACAACTTGAAAGATTTTATCAAATACATTGTCTATTGACCTTAGCTTGTCCAGGGGCTTCTTCAAATCAGGTACATTGTGGATACAATACCCAACAGGATGAGATTGTCCTAGCCACCATGGACAAAAGGGCTCAAAACATTATAGTGAGTGTCATAGATGATGCAACTTTTTAGAATCTAATACAATGTAAGACAGCCAAAGAGATGTGGGATACTCTTATTGTGTATATGGAGGGTTCTGAAGAAGTAAGGCAAGATAGAAAATCCTTGCTAAATTAAGAGTATGAAAGTTTTAGACAAGGAAAGGGTGATAGCATAACTGAGTGCTATAAGAAGTTCTATAGGATAGTGAATGAACTCATGTCTTATGGAAGAGAGTTCAGTAATTATGAACTAAATGACAAGTTTCTAAGGTGCCTAATTAAAGATTGGGACACCAAGATCTGTGTCATTAGAGAAATGGCTAAGTTGGGAGAAATTCCTCCACCTACACTGTTTGGCAAATTGCTGTCATATGAAATGCAGTTGACAGTGAGGAAAGAGGAGGAGAAATCAACAAGAAATGAACATAAGGAAAGAACTGTAGCTTTCAAGACAGAAGCCCCCAGAAAGTACAGGAATAAGTCACCAACTTCACCTCCAAAGGTAGTTGAATCAGAGTCAGATGAGTCTGTCAGCACAAAGTCTGAAAGCAGTGAAAGTGATGAAGACTTTGCTGGATTCACTAGACATTTTCAGAAGTTCTTGAAGAAGAAATAGTGGAGGACAAGGCCTTCTACTTCACAGGAAAAAGAAGACTTCGATCAGAACAAAAAGGCTTCAAAGAAGGACAGGAAGAGGACTAAATCTAGCAAGGCAACTGTTTCAAAAATAGTGTGCTATTGCTGCAACAGACAAGGCCATGTTGTTGCAGATTGTCCAGAAAAGAGAAAGGAGTCTAGTGACAGGAAGAAGACTCATTTTAAAGGCAAGAAAGAAAAGTCATTTGTTGCCAAAAAGGAGAAGACCCTGTCAAATATCTCTTCTTCAGAAACCGAGTCAGATGTTGAGGCATACATAGGGCTGTTTGCTGAAGAAGAAGAAGAACAGTTCATGCAGATTTTGGAGTCTATATATGAACAAGAAGACAGTCAATGCCAAGGGCTAATGGCATTGACAGAAAGTGACAGAATCCTGGAGCAGCTAGGACCAAGTAAGGTACAAAGTTCAACTTTTAGTTCAATTTCTTGTGCCAGTACAGAATCAGATTCATCCTCATCAAATGATGAGAGTGCATCTGAATCTGAAGAAGATATTCATCAGCTGATAGATGAATATAAAGTACTGTTGCAAGCTTACAAGAAGAGCAAGTCCCTAGCCAAAAGTCAGGCAAAGCAAATTACTGATCTCAAAGCTGCTGCAACAGATTCTGAGAAGTTATTTGATCAAAAGCTTAATGAGATAGCCAGACTGAAACACATAATAGTGATTCAGATGGGGACTATCACCTATAAGAATGATCAAATCAAGAGTCTGGAGATCAATCTTCAGAAGGAGAGAGAGCTTGTTGCTAGGTTTTCTAAACCTAAGTCAGTGCTACCTTTAATTAATGAATTTGTTCATCACAAAGGCAAGGATGGACTGGGTTTTATTAAACCTGCAAGGACTGAGCAGTCCAAGTCCAAGTCCAAGGGCAAAGCCCCAACACTCAACAAGTCAGCTGTAGATAAGACAGCAAAGACAGTACCTAAGCAAAGGTACAATAAGTTTGAATGTTGGTGCTGTGTCAAGGTTGGCCACTTTGCAATGCACTGTTGGCACAATGCTAGTGCCAAAGTGTGTAGCAAACTGCCTATTGGAAAACCAGTAGATAGCTTTGTCAAGTTGCAAACTAACAAGTACCAAGGACCCAAGAATACTTTGGGTTCTAAGGTTCATTAATCTGTTTTGCAGGTGAGTCCAAGTTGTCATGCCCCAATATGGTACTTGGACAGTGGATGTTCCAGACATATGACTGGAACAAAGGGATTACTAAGGGACTACATTCCAATCAAAGATGGTCCAAAAGTCACCTTTGGTGGTTCTGAAAAAGGAATCATCAAAGGATTTGATAACATTTCTAGTAACTTGGTTACCATTACTCAAGTAGCTTATGTTAAAGGGTTGAAACACAACCTAATAAGTATAAGTCAATTAAGTGATGTAGGGTATGACATCTCATTTGTTAAGAATGGTTGTCATATCAAGAGGTCAACTGATCAAGAGATCATTTTGACAGGTTATAGAAAGAGGAATGTCTACTGCCTAGACATTATGTGTGAGACCAATGGTTCTCAAGTGTGTCTTGTAGCTGATGAGACAGTCTCTCATTATGTCAAATGGTACAAGAGGCTTGCCCATCTTAACTACAAGACAATTGGCAAACTCTTTAGCAAAGAGTTAGTGAGGAATGGTCCTCAAGTTAAGTGTGTTAAAGATGGTATTTGCTCAGCTTGTCAAAAGGGCAAGCAGACTAGATCCATCTTTAGAAGCATAGAAAACAAAGATGCTGTGAGGTGTTTATACCTCTTGCATATGGATCTCTTTGGTCCAATGCCAGTTCACAGCCTAGGTAGGAAGGTCTATACATTTGTAGTTGTAGATGACTACTCAAGGTTTTCTTGGGTGTTCTTCTTAAGACAGAAATCTGAAATACCCAATGTCTTTTATAGGTTTGTTAGACAAATTCAGAATGAACTAAATAGTACAGTGGTCAAAATAAGAAGTGACCATGGTACTGAGTTTCAGTCTGATAGCATGACAAAACTATGTGAAGACTTTGGGATATTTCAAGAGTTTTCTTCACCTAGAACACCTCAGCAAAATGGCATTGCTGAAAGGAAGAATAGGACCTTGATTGAGGCAGGTAGAACCCTATTAAGTGATACATCACTACCAGAATATTTCTGGGCTGAAGCAGTCAATACTGCATGTCATGTTATTAATAGGGCTACCATAACTAAAGGCCTCAACAAGACCCCCTATGAGGTTGTGAAAGGCAGGAAACCAAACCTATCCTACTTCAGGATCTTTGGTTATAAGTGCTTCATACTTAACAATGGAAAGTCTTACTTGACTAAGTTTGCTGCCAAGTCCCAAGAGGGAATTTTTGTTGGGTACAGCAACAATAGTAAGGCTTATAGATTCTACAACTTGTCTACTCAAGTTGTAGAAGAAACTGTACATGTAGTATTTGATGAGACTAAACTTATTAATAATGAGTTGTCTAGTAGTGTATGCAGCCCCACAGGTTTAACAAAGAAGATGGACAAGCTCACTTTAGAAGAAGAATCTACTGCAAGACAGCAAGTAGAAGACAGTGGCTGTTGTCCAGGGGGAGAACTACATGTACCAAATGCAGAAGAAGTACAAGGAGTACAGCAAGATGATGAAACTGAAGAGGTTCAACCAGAAGTCAGGATGCCTCCAGCCAATAGGCATCTTAGAGATCATCCAGTAGAGCAGATTATTGGAGATCCAAGACAAGGGGTACAAACAAGGAGCAGAAACCTGAATGTAGCAGTCTACTCCAGCTTTCTATCTCAAGTTGAACCTAAGAAGTTTGAAGAAGCCATACTAGATCCACAATAGGACTGAAGCAATGCAAGAAGAGCTTAATCAGTTCAAAAGGTGCAAGGTCTGGGAACTTGTTCCTAAACCTAAAGACCACAATATAATAGGAACCAAGTGGATCTACAGGAATAAGATGGATGAACAAGGGGTCATCATTAAGAATAAAGCAAGACTGGTTGCTAAAGGATATAGGCAAGAAGAAGGTATTGACTTTGATCAAACCTTTGCTCCAGTAGCCAGACTGGAAGCCATAAGGATGTTTCTTGCCTATGCAACCTATCAAGGATTCAAAGTTTACCAAATGGATGTCAAGTCAGCATTTCTGAATGGTAATCTTAAAGAAGAAGTCTATGTGGAACAGCCTTCAGGTTTTGTTGATTCAACTCTACCTCATCATGTCTATAGACTTAGGAAAGCTTTATATGGGTTAAATCAAGCCCCTAGGGCTTGGTATGAAACTCTATCTAGTTTCCTCATTGAGAACAAGTTCTCAAGGGGGAAAATAGATAAGACTCTATTCATTAGGGAATTTAGAGGTAAAGTTATACTAGTTCAAATATATGTAGATGACATCATATTTGGGTTTACTGAAAGCAGCCTTTGCAAAAAGTTTGCAAAACTTATGCAAGGTCAATTTGAGATGAGTAGTATGGGAGAGCTGAAGTTTTTCTTGGGTCTCCAAGTTAAACAGACTGAGAATGGTTTATCCATATGTCAGTCCAAGTTCACCCTAGAACTCATAAGGAAGTATGGTATGGATTCATCCAGCACCATGAAGACCCCTATGGGGTCAAGTATGTCTCTTAGCAAGGATGATGCAGGGAAACATGTAGATGAAACCTTGTATAGAGGGATAGTTGGCTCCCTATTATACTTGACTGCAAGTAGACCAGATATCATGTATGCTACATGTGTCTGTGCAAGGTATCAAGCCTGCCCTAAAGAGTCTCATTTGACAGCAGTCAAAAGAAATTGAGATATCTAAAGGGCACTCCCTATGTAGGCCTCTGGTACCCTAGGAATAGGGATTTTGAACTAAAAGGTTATTCAGATGCAGACTTTGCAGGATGCAAAGAAGATAGAAAAAGCACTACTGGAACATGTCAATTCCTAGGTGGGAGACTAATTTCATGGAGTAGCAAAACGCAAACCAGTGTGGCTATCTCCACTGCAGAGTCAGAGTATGTGGCTGCAGGAAGTTGATGTGCTCAACTTCTGTGGATACAACATCAGCTTGAGGACTATGGATTTCAGGTAAGTAGAACTCCACTCTTCTGTGATTCTACTAGTGCTATTTCAATAGCCAATAATCCTGTATCCGATAGTAGAACAAAACATATTGAAATTAAATATCATTTTCTTAGGGAGCATGTAGAAAGAGAAGATATTTTACTTGAATATGTTAAAACAGATGAACAACTAGCTGATATGTATACTAAGCCCCTAGAAGAAGCTAAGTTCAATAGGTTTAAGATTGAACTAGGAATGATAAACTTAGACAAAGTTTATAGTATTGAAATTGGCTAAGTAAAAAGGTGTCGACACATAGAGAATTTTGTGTCGACACAGATAGTAAGTGTCGACACTTCAGGAAAAAGGTGTCGACACATCTAGGAAGTTGGTGTCGACACTTCTGAATATTAGTGTCGACACATGTCAAGTAGGTGTCGACACATCAAAAGTGGTGTTGACACTTAAGTTTTACTCAGAAATTTCTAAGTAAAGTCTCGACTATGTGTCGAGTTGTGTGGTGTCGACACATAAACAAGTGTCGACACATAAAAACTGTTGACTAAACTTGTGTCGACACATATGTGTCGAGACATTATAAGTCAGTGTCGACACTTCTTGCCAGTGTCGACACAATTTAAGTTAGCTGCCCCGCCTGTTCATCTTCAAAATTAGAAAGGTATAAATGGGGTTTTGCCTTAGTTTGTCGACACGCTTTCAAAGTTTCGAGACCAAACTTCTGTGTCGACACCTCTCTTCTCTCAAGACAAATTCTACAAACCCTAATGGCGCCAAAGCTTGAGGAGAATGTCAATGAAGGATACGAGCTGGTGCGCGGTGCTTTTGAGGATGCCGATCAAGAAATTAAGGCTATCGTAACCCTAGTAGTCGATTCAGGATTAGAATATCTTGTTTCTGAACCTACTAAAATCTGGAAGAAAGAGGTACTAGAATTTCTCAGTGGAGCTAAGATAGACGAAACTGGATTCAAAATCAAATCCAGGGTTCATGGTGAGAAGGTGAAGGTGTCACCTAAAAGTCTGAGGAAGATTCTACAGCTACCAAGAATTAAAGAGGAAGATGAGGTTACATCTACAAAGACCAGGGAAGCTCAAACTTGGTGTGGACTGGATCCTAAGATGAAGCTTGGATCAGTGTTTCTTAGACAAGGCATGAACAATCAAGGGAAATTCCTCTCTGAGATTCTTGGCAAAGTCATACTCAGCAAGCCAGGAGGGCATGACAGAGTGTCTGCCCATATGTTTAGTATAATGACAAGGATAATCTTCACTCTAAAAACTGACTGGTCTATGGTAGTTTATGAGAAGATTAAAGAAAGCTTGAAGAAGCCCAACCTGGGCAGGATTTTAAGTCTTTACCTTGCCGGTGTAATACCTGAAGTTATGAGTACAGCTGCTGGAAGCAAAATAAATCATATGAGAAAAATGGACATGAGGTTGTTCTCTAGATGGGACAGGGTGTTGACTAAGGAGATGCCAACCCCTGAGAAGATAGTTTCTGAGAAGGAGATTCCACCAAAGAAGAAGAGGAAGATTGCTCCAGTGGCACAAGAGTCCACTAGCAGCTCTGAAAGTGAAGAGCATGTTGTCTTCTCATCTGATGAGAATGTAGAAGAGCCAGCAGTAAAATCTCCTGCTCCTCAAGATGATGCTGAGATCCAGGGGGAGCTACCTCAAGCTAGCCCCATCCACAAGGATCAAAGCCAGGGGGAGCTTCCAATTGTAGATGAACCCACTACACTGGATAGTGAACAAGCAACTAACATTATCCTAGAGGTAATCACTGAACTCAATAATTTAGATTTTCCTATAGAAGATACTGATTTGTCTGATGTTCATCAGCAAACTCAGCTAGATAACCAAGTCCCAGATGCTGTCTTGGAAGACACATCTGTTGCAGCTCCAATAGTTCCTGATTCAGTGGCTGAACAGCCAAGTCTTTCTCCAGCTCATTCATGTTGGGTTTCTCTATGAGGATGGCACAACGCTTGTGCACGCAGCGGAAAAATAAACATCAAGAAAAACCCAAAGAGATGTGGATCGGGCCATGAACGTTGAATTAAGAAGTTAGTAAAAACTAGGCAAAAATTACCTCGGTGGCGTTGAGTCACAACTCAACGGAGATGCTCCAAACTTTATCTGCTTGCTAGTGGCGAGTTCTACGTGGAATAGTATCCACGTTTCAGCAGAAGTCCACACTAGCGGGAGAACGCCGAGCTTTCCGTCGCACGGAAGATCGGGAAGGAGAAGACCGCACCTCGGCTATTCCACGGACTACTAGGTCCGCGCCAGGAAGAGCAGCACCAGCGACAGTCGCTGGAGAAGAGGCGGTCGACGGAGCAAACACGGCGGCGGCGGAACTCTTCCGTCGGCGGCGGGGATCGGGATCGGCGGAGCGAAAGGCGGAACGGCTTCCGTCGGTTTCGATCTGCTACAGGAGAAAATTGCGAGCCCAAAACCCTTTTTTTTTCGATAAACCCTAAGAGTCCTATTTATACCAAGGTATAAATAAACCCAGGAAAATCGCTATCCGCAGACCACCCAAAAATAGGGTTCAGAATCGGCGAGTATCAATCGGTGAGAATCGGCGACAATCGGCGAGAATCACTGAGCAGGTTCGGCGAGAATCAGTCGACGAGTATCATACAGTATCAGCGAGAATCAGAGTACAATACTCGACGATTCTCGCCGATCGTCGAGCCACGCTCGACGATACACAACGATACTCGACGATCGTCGAGCCGCGGTCGACGACAATTGTCGAAGTAGTCGATCGTCGAGAATCAACAATTGATTCTCGACGATTCTCGTCGATCGGCGAGAATCAGAGAGACGATTCTCGCCGATCGGCGGGAATCAGAAGACGATTCTCGACTAATGTCATCGACCCTCGGACGACAATCCCAACCAGCCCTTCAAGGCAACATTTGCCCAACCTGATGATCCTATAAGGCAACACTTTGCCCATAACCCTATTCAGGTCGGTGATTGGTAACCTTTACCAACACAGTCAGTCATCCAACTTCTCCACATCTCTTATGTGCGACCCTGCAGGCTCATATCGCGTTGGCAGTGAGATTACATGCTTGATCACTTCCAGATCACAATGGTAACTCCAACAGACTCCCACTTGATCTCGAAAGTATCAAACCAAAAACCTCACAAACAATGAGCGGCATCTAGCAATGCATCATTGCTCCCCAAGCAATATGAGTTTATAACTCATAAGTCTTTATGACCAATGTATCAGCGTTGTCTTTGTCCCTTTGTCCCTTACATCCTGAAAGAACTAGAGGTATGGACCGTGTCACCCTCGTAATAGCTCAATCCTAGTTTCTTGATCCAGGACGGACTTCTAGAGAATGGTGAGTCCAATATCACATATTGACTCAACCAAGCATTGCCATGCATTTCTCAGTCCAGTTCCATCAAGGGGCCCATGGATGCAACTCCTGTCATACAGGAGGACAAATCTCATATCTGCTCACACACAAACACCCAAATGATTCGTAACATGCCCAACAACCACCCTTATCATCAACCTTTCTCAAGGAAGACTTTAGATGGCATCAAAGCACGCTCTTCCTCACTTGATGAATGTTGTGACTTCAGGTCAAAGGATCACAACACCATTGTCAATTGAGACCTACTCGTGACACGATTGGATGACAATCCACAGAGTAGTCTCAGGTTGGGTCTGTCCAGTACAACTTGTTCACTAACAAGTACCCACGTGATGACTTGATATCACAATATCATGACCTGTGAGAACCAGTCATCAGTCAACACACGTGCTAGTCTTCATGTATCATCATCACCCTTAGCTTCTATGATGATACTCGACCAGGGACCTTTAAGAATGAAGCTTCAAATAAATCATGGGCTCTCACATTCAAGTCACGTACTTGATGTCCCATGGAAGCGAACATTCTAAGGGTATCTATTATGTTAACATTTAACTATCATATATAGAAAAATTCATAATAAAAGAATTTGCCATTAATTATAAAAGAAAAACTAGGTACACAGTTCATCATATGAACAAACAGCCAACAAAATACAAGATTACATGCAACCCACAAGATTCTCGCTAGAGTTGATCATTTAGGTATCGTATACTCATCGATCTAGTATGACCATCATGCTTTCTCTGCGCGAGAGGCTTTGTCAGCGGATCCGCAATATTTTCCTCAGTCGGCACTCTGCAAATGTTTACATCTCCTCGTTCGACAATCTCACGAATAAGATGAAAATGCCGGAGTATGTGCTTGGAGCGCTGATGAGATCTAGGTTCCTTAGATTGTGCAATTGCACCATTGTTATCACAGTAGAGAACTACGGGACCAACAATGCTAGGAACTACATCAAGCTCGTCGATGAATTTCCTAATCCATACAGCCTCCTTCGCCGCATTAGCTGCTGCGATATACTCGGCCTCTGTTGTAGAATCAGCAACTGTCTCTTGCTTGGAACTCTTCCAGCTCACAGCTCCTCCATTCAGGCAAACACAAAACCTGACTGAGACTTGGAGTCGTCTCGATCAGTTTGGAAGCTATCATCCGTGTAACCACTTACAACGAGCTCTTCCTCTCCACCATACACCAAGAACACGTCCTTAGTCCTTCTCAAGTACTTCAGGATATTCTTGACTGCAATCCAGTGACACTCACCGGGGTCTGACTGATACCTGCTAGTCATGCTCAAAGCAAAGGAGACATCGGGTCGAGTACATAACATCGCGTACATAATTGATCCAATTGCCGAAGCATATGGAATCAACTTCATGCGGTCCTTATCTTCACAAGACTTTGGACACTGGTCCTTAGAGAGATTCACAGCATGAGACATGGGCAAAAATCCTTTCTTGGACTCAAGCATGTTGAACCGCTTCAACACCTTTTCGATGTACGTACACTGGGTCAAACCCAGCAACTTCTTCGATCTATCTCTATAGATCTTAATACCGAGTATATAAGTCGCTTCACCCAAATCCTTCATTGAAAAGCAGTTCCCTAGGTTGTTCTTAACAACTTTCAGGGTAGGAATGTCATTCCCAATCAACAGTATGTCATCTACATACAATATCAGGAAGACAACAATGCTCCTACTGATTCGCTTGTAAACGCAAGGCTCATCTTCATTCTTGATGAAACCAAACTCTTTGATTTTCTCATCAAAACGAAGATTCCAACTTCGAGAGGCCTGTTTCAGCCCATAAATGGACTTATTCAGCTTGCATATTTTAGTGGCTTCATTTGGGGATACAAAACCCTCGGGTTGTGTCATATACACTTCCTCAAGAAGGTTTCCATTAAGGAAAGCCGTTTTGACATCCATCTGCCAGATCTCGTACTCATAATATGCAGCAATAGCAAGCAATATCCTAATGGACTTTACCATGGCAACAGGGGAAAAGGTCTCATCATAGTCAATACCATGAATTTGCTTGAAACCCTTAGCCACTAGTCGCCCTTTGAATGTCTGTACATTCCCATCCATGTCGGTCTTCTTCTTGAAGACCCACTTGCACCCTATGGGTCGTACCCCTTCAGGTGGTTCCACCAAGTTCCAAACTTGGTTTGCATACATGGAGTCCATTTCGGATTTCATAGCCTCAAGCCATTTGTCGGAGTCCGATCCATCCATAGCCTCTTGGTAGGTTGCTGTTTCATCATCATGATCCATAAGCAACACATTACCTATTTTAGACACGAGAAATCCATATCTCTCAGGCTCAAACCTCGGTCTACCAGATCTACGTAGGACTTGTGTTCCCTGAGCAGGTTCTCTAGCTACAACATCTTGTAGTCCTGTCTCAGAATCCAATTCTGGTTCATTCACTACATGTGGTTCTTGAACTTCTTCAAGCTCTACCTTTTCAGTCTTTCTTGATAAGAACTCTTTCTCCAAGAAGACACCAGTCCTTGCGATAAACACTTTGCCCTCAGACGGTAGGTAAAAGTAATACCCTTTCATTTCCTTAGGATATCCCACCAGATAACATTTATCCGATTTGGGTTCCAGCTTGTCAGGCATTTGACGTGTCACGTATGCCTCACAGCCCCAAATTTTAATGAACGACATACTAGGACGCTTCCCAGTCCATATCTCATATGGTGTCTTCAGAACCGTTTTAGTTGGAGCGCGATTCAATGTCATTGCAGCAGTCTCTAAAGCAAAACCCCAAAAGGAAACAGGCAAGTCTGCATGACTCATCATCGAACGTACCATGTCTAACAGAGTACGATTTCTCCTCTCAGACACACCATTATGTTGTGGTGTTCTAGGTGGAGTGAGCTGTGATACAATACCACACTCTTTCAGATGATCACGGAACTCATGACTCAGGTATTCGCCACCTCGATCAGATCGGAGTGCTTTAACCCTTTTACACAACTGGTTTTCTACTTCATTCTTGAACTCTTTGAACTTTTCAAAGGTCTCGGATTTGCACTTCATAAGATACACATATCCGTATCTACTGAAATCATCAGTGTTGAAGTATTAGACCGGGCGGCTTAGCGGTCTGATCCATCGGTTTGTAGACCGAGCGGCTTAGCGGTCTGATCCAGCGGTTTGTAGACCGGGCGGTCTGGCGGTCTCACTCTACGGCTTGTTCTATCCTGCTGGAGTTGCCGAGCGGTTATCCCATCTGTCTAACCGCGCGGCCTGATCGGTCTCCATTATTCTAGCCGCTCTGCCTGTAAATGTTTAGTCCCACATTGTTTGTATACTCTCTTTCTTATCTCCTCCATTCTATATAAGGGAGGCCATACCTTTGTAAATGATATCTTTTTTGGATAATAAAATTTCAATTATTCAAAAGTTTATTCTCTTGTTCTAGTCTTTTCGCTTCTTGTCTCTACTTTCTAACATGGTATCAGAGGCCACGGTCATTTCCTCCTGATTCTGTGCGCCCTCTGTTGTTCGCGGCTTCTTTTCGGCGTTCTGCGACTTGATTCGCGGCTTGCCCTCTCTTCTATCCGCGCGGCTTGTTTCTATCCGCGCGGCTTGTTTTTTGTCCGCAGACCTGTTCGCGCGGCTTGCTCCTTCTTGGTTCTCCTCTCCTTCTTCTCTTTGTCGCGCCGACCTGTTTAGTTGTCGCCGCGCCTCTTGTTCTTTCTTGCCTCTCCGACTTCCTAGTCGCTGCGGTCTGTCCCTGTCCGCGTGTGTGTTGTCTCTCTCCACGCGGTTTGCTGCTGTGATCTGCCTGACCGTGCGGGTTGTTCCTTTCTCACCCGCATCTTGGTCGCGGTCGCAAGCTCTTCTCCTCTTTTCTGTTCGCTCGGGCTTCTCAGTTCGTGCGACTTCTTCCCCGCCGTGCCTTTGCCCGCCTTCTTGCCGCTGCTGTGATCTGTCCTGACCGTGCGGGTTGTCTCTTTCTTACCCGCATCTTGGTCGCGGTCACCTGCTCTTCTCCTCTCTTCTGTTCGCTCGGCCTTTTCAGTCCGCGCGACCTCTTCCCCGCAGTGCCTCTTTCTAGCCGCTCCTGTTCGCGCGGCTTCCTCTGTTTTTCTAACCGCCTCTGTTCGTGCGGCTTCTTCTGCTTCCGGGTTCTATGACTACCTCCGGTCTCACCACTACTCCTGCAGCTCCTTCTCCTCCTCCTCCTTCGGGTAACCTTGGCACCCTTTCCAAGCTTGTGGGCTCCAACTATCCCGATTGGAGCGTTTCTTTCACCTTTCTCCTTCGTTCTCAACGCAAGCGTCATCACCTCACCGATGACCCTCCTCCTCGCACCTCTCCTGAGTTTGATGACTGGGATGCGAGTGATGCTCTTGTTCGCACCTGGCTGGCCAACAGCCTTTCTGATGAGTGCCTTCCCGTCATTCGCCATGATGAGACGGTCAAGGCCGCATGGCTTCACCTCGCTGCTCTCTATTCTAAGGGGGGCCAGACGTCCCGCATTTATACTCTCTATGCGGACCTCTTCGCCCGCCCTTCCATGTCCCCCGCTGCGGCTTATCAGCAGGTCCAGGCTCTTGGGGCTGAAATCCTCCAGAATCGCCCCTTCTCTGCGGACTTGGCCGACCAGCACAAACACTTCCAGGAACTCCTGGTTGTTTGTTACCTTCTTCGTCTTCCGGACTCTTATGATATGATCCGCCAGCAGATCTTGGGTGAGGCGGAATCTCCTACTTTGGATGCCACTGCGGCCCGCATTGCCGCCGTTACTTCTCTCCTCCAGCGGCCTCTGCTGGCCTCCCCCCCTTCGCAGGACTCCTTTGCACACCAGGCTCAGCGGGGGGGCCCGAGTGGCCGTGGCTCCTCCGGCGGACGGGGTTCCTCCCGGTTCTTCTGCTCTCACTGTGGTCGTACTGGCCATACTGTTGATCGCTGCTGGCAGAAACATCCTCATCTTCGCCCTTCCGGTGATGCTCCTTCAGCCTCCGCCTCTTCTAGGCCGTCTGCCTCTGTGGCCACGACGTCAGGTAGTGCCCACGTCGTTACCCAAGGTAAATGGCTGATTGACTCCGGTGCCACCAATCATATGACGGGCAACCCTCATTGCTTCTCCCGTCTGGAGACCCATGACCGCTTACCCTCAGTTCGTGTGGCGGATGGTTCCCCGTCTCCGGTTCATGGGACGGGCATGGTTCAACTCACTCCATCGCTTTGCTTGGAGGATACCCTCTATGTCCCGAAGTTCCCGTGCAATTGTTATCAGTTACCACTTTATGCCGGCAACTTCAGTGCTCCGTTTTATTCACTCCCACTACTTGTTCTTTTCAGGACCCGAGGACCCAGCGGACGATTGCTACTGGGACTGAGAGCGGCGGCCTCTACTTCCTCGACGATGTTTCTGCTCTTTCTGCCTACTCCTCCTCTGCTGATCTCCTTCAGTGGCATCTTCGTCTTGGACATCCTCCTCCCCGGCTTATTCGTCAGCTTCTGCCCCACTATCCTCCCAACAGAATGGGGTGGCGGAGCGTAAAAACCGTCACCTGCTTGATGTTGCGCGTACTCTCATGACGCAGATGCACGTCCCTCGCTCCTACTGGGGCTACGCTGTGCTCCTCGCTTGCTATCTCATCAATCGCATTCCCTCCACGGTCCTCCACGGCCGGACTCCCTTCTCCCTTCTCTACCCCCACCAGGAACCTTTTCCTCTTCCTCTCCGTGTCTTTGGCTGTACGGCCTTTGTTCACGCTCCCTCCGCTACCCGCGACAAGCTTTCCCCCCGTTCCACTAAGTGTGTCTTTTTGGGGTACTCTACCACTCAAAAGGCTATTGCTGCTTTGACCCCCTTCTTCGCAAGCAGTTTGTCTCCGCAGACGTGACCTTTTTTGAAAATGCTTCCTATTTCTCTCCTTCCTCTTCTCTTCCTTCTCTTCCTTCTGATATCTCCGTTCATTCCACACCTCTCCCCGTTTTCCCACCTTCGTCTCCTCCTCCACCCACTCCTTCCCAGTCCGTCTCCCCACCTACCCCTCCACCCTCCTCTCCGCTGCCGTCTCTCTCTAGTCCCGGGCCAGCCTTCTCCGCCACGGACGCTCCGGTCGCTGACGCTCCCGTCGCCGCCGCTCCCGATGATCTGGATGTTCCCATTGCCCTTCGCAAAGGGGTGCGGGCGTGTACTCAACACCCGCTCACGGCTGTTGTTTCTTATGATCAGCTTTCTCCTTCTCGCAGGTGTTTTGCCTTGGCTATCTCTGCCACTTCTACTCCCCGTACCTACCAGGAGGCTCTCTCTCTCCCTCATTGGAAGTCTGCCATGGATGAGGAGATGGCTACTCTTACTGAACGGGGTACCTGGACCCTGGTTCCTCCTCCCGTGGGCACTGATGTGGTTGGCTGTCGCTGGGTCTTTGTTGTGAAGTTTCGCCCTGACGGCACTGTGGATCGCTACAAAGCCCGGCTGGTGGCCAAGGGCTTTACTCAGACTTATGGCGTTGATTACTTCGATACCTTCTCTCCAGTTGCTCGCCTCAGCACCATCCGGGTTCTCTTTTCTGTGGCTGTTAACCGGGCTTGGGCTATTTCTCAGCTGGATGTGAAGAATGCCTTTCTTTATGGCGATCTTCAGGAGGACGTCTATATGGAGCAACCTCCTAGGTATGTTGCTCAGGGGGAGACACGTGTCTGTCATTTGAAGAAGGCCATTTATGGCCTCAAGCAGAGCCCTCGGGCATGGTTCGAAAAGTTTAGTGGTATTGTGGCAACCATCGGTTTTCAAAGGAGTTCGGCCGATCACTCCTTATTCATTCGCAAAACGGCCTCGGGACTGGTGGTTTTGGCCGTATATGTGGATGATATTCTCCTTACTGGTGATGACCGAGATGGGGTGGACTTGACGAAGAAGCACCTCCGTCAGCACTTGGTCACGAAGGATATGGGCCCCCCAAAATACTTTTTGGGGATAGAAATCTCGCGGAAACCTGACTCCTTGGTCCTCTCTCAACGGAAGTATGCCCTTGATCTTCTTCGAGAAGCAGGCTTGACAGGTGCCAAACCAGCTCATCTTCCCATGGCTGTTGGAGAAGACAAAACGTGGACGGATGAATCGCCTCCTCTATCTGATGTCACACGGTACAGACGTTTGGTAGGCAAACTCATCTATCTCACGGTGACTAGACCCGACATCGCCTACGCTGTAGGAAAGGTCAGTCAGTTTATGCAAGCTCCCAGGGAGTGTCATCTTCAGTCCGCCCTGAAGATTTTAGAGTATATCAAAGCAGCACCGGGCAGAGGGTTACTCTTCCAGAAGAATGGCCATCTGAGAGTTGAGGCCTACTCAGACTCAAGTTATGCGGATGACAAAGGCGATCGTAAATCCACGTCAGGTTTCTGTACCTTTGTTGGAGGTAATCTCGTGAGTTGGAAAAGCAAGAAACAGTCTGTTGTTTCCAGATCCAGTGCCGAAGCAGAATACCGGAGTATGGCGTCAACTACGTGTGAGTTAAAGTGGTTGCGGGCTCTCATGCTTGACCTGGGCGAGGTATATGATTGTCCTCTCCCTATGTTCTGTGACAACAAGGCCGCTATACACATATCCAGAAATCCGGTCTTCCATGAGAGAACGAAGCATATAGAGGTTGACTGTCACTTCATTCGGGAGGAGATTTTGAAGAAACAGATTTGTACTCCTTTTGTCACCTCTGACAAGGAGTTGGCAGATATCTTCACCAAGCCGATTTCTACTTCCTTCTTCCGCATTTGTGACAAGCTGGGCATGATTGATATCTATGCTCCAGCTTGAGGGGGAGTGTTGAAGTATTAGACCGGGCGGCTTAGCGGTCTGATCCATCGTTTGTAGACCGAGCGGCTTAGCGGTCTGATCCAGCGGTTTGTAGACCGGGCGGTCTGGCGGTCTCACTCTACGGCTTGTTCTATCCTGCTGGAGTTGCCGAGCGGTTATCCCATCTGTCTAACCGCGCGGCCTGATCGGTCTCCATTATTCTAGCCGCTCTGCCTGTAAATGTTTAGTCCCACATTGTTTGTATACTCTCTTTCTTATCTCCTCCATTCTATATAAGGGAGGCCATACCTTTGTAAATGATATCTTTTTGGATAATAAAATTTCAATTATTCAAAAGTTTATTCTCTTGTTCTAGTCTTTTCGCTTCTTGTCTCTACTTTCTACTGACAATCAGTAAATGTAATAAAGTAGAAATACCCTCCTCTAGCCATGGAACTCATGGGTTCGCATACATCACTATGTACAACACCCAAGAGATCCTCAGCCCTCTCAGTATAACCAGTGAAAGGAGCTTTAGTCATCTTGCCTAACAAACAAGATTCGCATCGCTCAAATGATTCATAATCAAATGAGTCCAAAAGTCCATCTCTATGGAGCTTGGATATGCGCTTCTCGTTGATATGGCCCAAACTACAATGCTAGAGAAAAGTAGGGTTCGAATCATTTGTTCTTAGTCTTTTATTGTTTTCTTCATTACAGATCAGATGGTCCAAGTTCAAAACGTAAAGACCATTAAATAATTGGGCTACAGCATAACAAACATCATTCTTAAATATAGAACAACAATTGTTCTTAATTATAAAAGAAAATTCAATCATGTCCAAACATGAAATAGATATAATGTTTTTAGTTATCGCCGGAACAAAATAACAGTTATCTAGTTCTATTACAAGCCCACTGGGCAAAGAAAGACGGTAAACTCCTACGGCTACAGCAGCAACTCTTGCTCCATTGCCGACGCGGAGGTCCACCTCCCCTTTACTCAGCAATCTTCTCCTTCCCAGTTCCTGCACATTTGTACAAATGTGAGAACCACATCCGGTATCCAATACTCCAAGATGAAGGAGCAGAAAGGTTTATCTCTATAACGTAGATATTAGAAGCGGAAGTCATACCTCCCCTCAATTTCTGCAGACCCTCAATATACGAAGGACAGTTCCTCCGCCAATGACCAGCCTTGCCACAGTGGTGGCATTTCCCATCCTTCACCGTGCTCTTCTTTTTCATCAGTGCTGAAGACTTGGGCTCAAGATATGACTTAGGTCCTACCTTCATCTTCTTGGAGCCCTTGGCTTTGCCCTTGCCCTTATGCACCATCAGTATGGGGCTGGCAGGCTTGGCCTTCTTCATATTGATTTCGGCAGTTCTCAACATGCCTAGGAGTTCGGGCAGTGTCTTGTCTATCTCGTTCATGTTGTAGTTCAAGACGAACTGCTCATAACTGTCCGGCAACGATTGCAGGATCAGATCCGTGGCCAACTCTTGACCAAGAGGAAAACCCAGCCTTTCAAGGTTCTCTATATACCCAATCATCTTGAGTACGTGAGTCCCTATTGAGTCTCGAACTCCCATCTTGCACTGAAACAACGCTTTCGTGATGTCGAACCTCTCTTGACGAGCCTGCCCTTGAAACATTTTCTTGAGATGCTCGTCAATCTCCTTGCACCCCATGTTCTCATGTTGCTTCTGAAGCTCAGAGTTCATGGTGGCAAGCATAAGGCACTCGACATCCAAAGCATCGTCAGTATACTTCTTATAAGTATCTTTCTCAGCATGGGAAGAGTTCCCGGTCGGCACCTCGGGGGCTTCTTCTTCCAAGACATAGAGCTTTTGCTCTTGCCTGAGAACAATTCTCAGGTTCCTATACCAGTCCATGTAATTTGTCCCACTGAGCTTATCCTTCTCAAGGATGGCTCTCAGAGACAACGTGGAGTGTGCAACGCTTGCCATGGAATTCTACAAGAATTTATGCAGAATAAAATCAGTACCTAAATTTCAATTACAATTTATTCTAATTAGGACTTCAATTAAAATACTCCCACTATTTTATTCGAAATGATAGCCCTCACTAACAATTCGGAGAGTTCATGCGAGCTACTCTCTTAGTGGACAAGATCCGTATTTCACCAACACTATGAGTCCGCTTTGGCGTTCCTCTCACGATGCGGTTATTTAGGTAGGCAACGCTTGCCAATTGCATCTTCATGAAATTCTTGTATGGTTGGTGAATAACTCCTTATTCGCATCCATCATATGGTGCATGCCAACCCTATTCCTCTAGGCACTCAACCTTTGAGGTCACCTAGTTAAGCTGGACCCGATGTCGACAGTGGGATATCACAATTATCCGCTCGCACCCTTACCAAGATAGATTAATGCACCTTGCTTTGGCAAGCCCACACTTCATCGATCGAGGCAGGAAGAGTGTCATCCATCGGAAGGCATCCGAACACTTAATATTTGATGAAGGGATTTCAAATATAGGTTAACAATTAACCATGATCAACATTTGATCGACGTGCACATCCAAAGAAAAACAATTCTTCTAAAACCACATGCATCCCTTATGTGCACATCCTGACACCATCAACATTTGATAGAAGGAAGGGCTAAATCTGAACATCCGGAAATTTCCAAATCCTCATATTTACATGCATTGGACAAAGGCAAAGACAGCTCAACTTAAAGCAGTAGACAAGCTCATCTCTCTTTGTTGGATTCAAAATCCAAAACAAAATCGAGGGATGGTTACTGCTAAGGAGATCACAATTTCTAACACTTAGAAATCCACCGAAATTCCAATCGTTCTTGGCGAGGTACCAAGACTAAATCTAGACATTTAGAACACTTCTAAATCTCTACGTTTACACGCACTGGAATAACACAACTTCCAAAACAACAGTCATGGCCGAAACCTCCCTCTGATACCACTGTTGGGTTTCTCTATGAGGATGGCACAACGCTTGTGCACGCAGCGGAAAAATAAACATCAAGAAAAACCCAAAGAGATGTGGATCGGGCCATGAACGTTGAATTAAGAAGTTAGTAAAAACTAGGCAAAAATTACCTCGGTGGCGTTGAGTCACAACTCAACGGAGATGCTCCAAACTTTATCTGCTTGCTAGTGGCGAATTTCTACGTGGAATAGTGTCCACGTTTCAGCAGAAGTCCACACGAGCGGGAGAACGCCGAGTTTTCCGTCGCACGGAAGATCGGGAAGGAGAAGACCGCACCTCGGCTATTCCACGGACTGCTAGGTCCGCGCCAGGAAGAGCAGCACCAGCGACAGTCGCTGGAGAAGAGGCGGTCGACGGAGCAAACACGGCGGCGGCGGAACTCTTCCATCGGCGGCGGGGATCGGGATCGGCGGAGCGAAAGGCGGAACGGCTTCCGTCGGGTTTCGATCTGCTACAGGAGAAAATCGCGAGCCCAAAACCCTTTTTTTCGATAAACCCTAAGAGTCCTATTTATACCAAGGTATAAATAAACCCAGGAAAATCGTTATCCACAGACCACCCGAAAATAGGGTTCAGAATCGGCAAGTATCAATCGGTGAGAATCGGCGACAATCGGCGAGAATCACTGAGCAGGTTCGGCGAGAATCAGTCGACGAGTATCATACAGGATCGGCGAGAATCAGAGTACAATACTCGACGATTCTCGCCGATCGTCGAGCCGCGCTCGACGATACACAACGATACTCGACGATCGTCGAGCCGCGGTCGACGACAATTGTCGAAGTAGTCGATCGTCGAGAATCAACAATTGATTCTCGACGATTCTCGTCGATCGGCGAGAATCAGAGAGACGATTCTCGCCGATCGGCGGGAATCAAAAGACGATTCTCGACTAATGTCATCGACCCTCGGACGACAATCCCAACCAGCCCTTCAAGGCAACATTTGCCCAACCCGATGATCCTATAAGGCAACACTTTGCCCATAACCCTATTCAGGTCGGTGATTGGTAACCTTTACCAACACAGTCAGTCATCCAACTTCTCCACATCTCTTATGTGCGACCCTGCAGGCTCATATTGCGTTGGCAGTGAGATTACATGCTTGATCACTTCCAGATCACAATGGTAACTCCAACAATTCACCCCAAGAATTTACAATGGAAGATTTATTTCTAACTCTGGATCAAGAGGATTTTGACAAGGAAACTGCTGCTGCTAAGGGGGAGAATGCTCCAATTGAGGGGGAGCAGGTACCAATTGATGAAGAGCCTGCAAGGCATGAGACTGACAAGCCCCAAGCTGCTGAAGAACCACCAAAGGAAAGGGTAGATATAGCCAGCTCCTCAGCTTCTGAAGATGAGGAAGAAGCAAGGGCAAGGAAAAAGAAAATTTATGTCTTCAAAAGAAGGAGTCAAAGTTATAAGAAGGCTCTACAATCTATTGCACCACAGCTTATAGCACAGCCAGCTTCAACTGTGGATTATAGTGCTTTAATGGTTGCAATGCAAGTCAAGTTGGATGAGCAAAGGCAGACCATTGAAAAGTATGTTGATGAAGGGCATAAATCACTACAATTTGATCTAGCCCAGGACATAAAGTCAATAAGATTTGAAATGAATCTTAACAAGAAGGAGATGACAGACTGCTTCCACAAAGGTGGAAATGCAGTGGTGTACTTGGCCACACACCAGGAGAAGATAAAAGCACAAGTGGATGACATAGCTGTGAAGCAAGGTTATGTTCTTGAAAATCAGCTAAGAATGAATGACAACCTTACTGAATCCCACAATGCAATAGTCACAGAACTGAAGAATCTAGCTGTAGGACAGACTCAAGCTATAGCAAAGGCATATTTTGACAAAGTATTCCTAGAAGAACTCACTGCTCTTAAGACTGCCATTCAAGACTCCCAGAAGGCCATATCTGAACAACTTAATAAGCTCAAACCTTTCTTTAAAGATGGAGTCAGATACTTGGATAATCAAATCAGATTCCAGAAGGATGATGTTAGAGATCACATGTCTAGAGAAGTCATAAAGGGGGAGAGAGTTTTAGTCAAAGCTAGCTCTGATCATGCCAAATGGATATCTAATTCCATCAGAGCTACACTGGGCTATCCTCCTCTTTGTGATGATGACAATGTAGCATAATCTGGAATTAACCCTGCCTATCTTGGAGGTGAGCAACCAGAAGTAGCTCAAGTGATCTATCCTCCACCAGATTTTGACATGGTGCAAGCTGATATTCATCACATGTATAGCCCAACTGAAGGGAAGTCCAATGTTATTCTAGAAAAAGTGGTTCAGCCTATATCTGAAGCTATGCAGGCAGCTCTTCAGAAAGAAGAAGAAGTTCTACAGAAAGAAGAAGAGACAAGATTGTCTAAGAAGAAGTTTAGGGAACAAGCTGAACAAAGGCCAGACTTTGAACAGTGGAGCCCTACCTCAAGAAATATCATTTTGACTGCCTGGAAAGCTGCCAAAGATAACATTCAAGACAGGAATAAGTGGTTCTCTGAAACTGAATGGAGGAAACATGAATCAAGGCAGGAGGCCATAGTTCAACATAGAAGGAAGGCCAAGATGGGAAAGCTACCTCCTACTGCTCTGGAGCCTAGCAAGTACTTTCCCAAGCCTTACCATTATTTTGAAAGGCAGAAGATTAAAGCAGAAGAGCTTAAGAAGAAAGATCTGAAAGGCAAGAAGCCTGCTGATGCTGAAGTTGCTGATGCTCCTGTTCAAGCTAAAGTTCAAGCTGGAAAAGGCATAGTGATTAAGGAGCCAGAACAGAAATAGAATTAGAATTTTCTTGAAGTTTACTTTGTAATCTTTTTGATGTAAAACATTTTGTGAACTTCTGGAAATAAATATGACAGATATTAGAACAATGTGTTATATGTTAAAACTATTTCATATTTGTTCTGTGATGATGTCTATGTCTATTTCATATTTGTTCTGTGATGATGTATATGTATACATGTGTGATTGATACATGTTTATGTTTACCCTGCTGTATATAATCCTGCTTTACATCATTTTGTAATTTTGTTATGAATGGTGTATATCATTGACTAAGGGTTATGACTTCTCCAAATATGGGGAGATTGTTGGGTACATTGGTCTAAATGTACCTGATTTGAAGAAGCCTCACCCAACTCAATGATATACATCAAAATATATTTGATGTATTTTGAGTTACCTTGTGCAGGTTAAGTATTTGCAGGAAATGATGAAAAAGTTTCTAAGTCTATGTGTCGACACCCAGAGGGAAAGTGTCGACACTTAAGAAGACTTGTGTCGACAACCAGGCAAGCAGTGTCGACACTTGGAGTCATTGTGTCGACACCAGGGATGCTGAGTCGACACCAGACAGAAAGTATCGACACAAGGAGCTGTGTCGACACTCAATGAAGAAAAGCCAGTAAAGCTATGTCGACACTTAACAGTTGTGTCGACACCCAGTGAAGCTGTGTCTATATCAGAAAGTGTCGACACTTGGAGCTATGTCGACACTCAGCAAAAGTCAGCAGAGACTAAGTACAAGTGTCGACACTCAGAACAATGTGTCGACACTTAGCAGAAGAGTCAACACTGGAAGTAAGTGTCGACACCCAGAACAATGTGTCGACACTTAGCTGAAGACTCAACACTTGAAGAAAGTGTCGACACAAGGAGCTGTGTCGACACTTAGCAAAGAACAGCAAAGTTCAAGAATATTCTAAGTACAAGTGTCGACACTAAGGGAATATATCGACACTCAGCCAGAGTCTCGACTGAAGATGTAAGTGTCGACACCCAAAGCAATGTGTCGACACTCAACAAGTATCAACAATAAAGACATGTGTCGACACCAAGAAGCAGTGTCGACACTTGACAGATACAACACATGAAGATGTGTCGACACAAAGGTGTTGTGTCGACACTTAGAAGAATTCAGCAAAATTCTGAAGAACAAGTACTTGTGTCGACACTCAATTTCAGTGTCGACACATGAAGAAGAAGCAGTGTCGCGATAAAGAATCAACAACACAAGGAGTTGTGTCGACACCTTGTAGACTAGTGTCGACACTTAGACAACATGTGTCGACACTTGGTCTATAAGTGTCGACACTTAAAGACAGAAAGTCTCGACACTTAAAGACAGTTACAGCATTTTCAAGAACTGACTGGATGACTTGACAGCTGCCATTCCAGCCGGTCTACAGCACCTGTCAGAGTTGTCAGAATTCAGTTATGTATCGGACCAGCCGGTTACCATGAAGAAGGCCTATAAATAGGCTTATACTGTCTACAGAAGAGATTGATCAACAAGTTGTTGAAGAGATTGAACACAAGTCCAGTTCAGATTTAAAGAAGATCTAGCTATCAAGTGAAGATCTAAGAAGTTGGAGAGAGAGAGCTCCATCCAAGAAATCAACCATTGGAACTAGGCTGAGAAGTAGGGTTCAGATTTATTCTGGATCTTAAGAAGCAGAGATCAAGGATCAACTGCAGAAGGAGTCAGTCTTATTGAGTTCTACTTTCAAGAAGCTTTGAAGAAAGCTAAGTCAGATTGATTCCAGCTGAGTTCTTCCAAGAACTCATCAAGAAACTCACAACTCCCCTCTCTTGTCTTTGGGTTGCTGAGTTTACAATTGTTATATACATTTTATCTTGTAGGATCCTTTGGATCTGAGTTTTTGTAAGCCTGTAATTATAAAGGCTGAGTGTAGGGCTTGAGATCCTGAGTGTAGGAGATTGAAATATCTGAGTGTAGGCCTTGGTGGCTGAGTGTAGGCCTGGGTGGCTGAGTGTAGGCCTTTGTGGCTGAGTGTAGGCTTTGTGAAAAGCTGAGTTGTAGGGCCTTGGGCCTGAGGTGTAGGAACCAGTTTGGGTTCTGAGATAGTGAAGAAGTTTGGCCGAATCTAGTACACTGCTAGATAGGCGAAGGGGGAAAGTGGATGTACCCAAAGCTTGAGGAACCACTATAAAACTGTGTGTCTTCTGTGTGCTGTGATTTGCTGTGAATACTGTGTGATTGCTATGCAAAAGTAGATTAGATTCTGTGTTTAAAATTGATTGCTGCCATTAAAGTTTAAAAAGAATTTGGTCACCTATTCACCCCCCCCCCCCTCTAGGTGTTTAGGTACTATATCTTTCATTCCCCGATGCACGTAGATTGTGTCCCGTGTGCTGAGCAAAACCCTCCCTGTATATCACGTCGTCGACCACAACGATCTACTCTGGCGTCTAGTGGCCTCCTGCTTACTTACTCCAGTAGCCTCCATGTCTCCTCTGAAGCCTGTTCAGATAATCCCTCCACCGACTGTTCTGGGAGAAGCCTCCTCCAGTCTTGGTTCAGAATCCTCCAGTAGTGCATCTGATTTGAAGTGGTCAAACATCACTATAGCTTCTGCGTAAGTCGGGGGAAATTCCTCCACTTTCCTGCTTCATTCATTGCGTAACATTTTGCAACTTGAATAATTAATTAAGATTGCCTTGGACATTTTCACTATTTAGATTTGTTGTTTGTCCATAAATTATGTTTGTGCTTTGCATGTGAATGGAACGAACTTGCAACATATTTTACTTGTAAAGCATTCCATGAATTTTTCTCAAATAATAATTAACGGTTTTTTAATTTAAGCGTCTGAAGTGTGATCTCAAGTGCGAAAGTCGACTTGGCCTACACGGCCTCAACGATATAAAATTAATTTACATAAAAATAGTTATTTTATAAAACTCAAATTTGAGTCTGCATCACACAACCACATGCCTGCATGCAAGTGTGTGGTGCGACCGCACGCCCCACATGAAGGTGTGTCGCACAATCGTCTGCTTACCCTGCACTTGCATGGGGAACAACCATAGTTATTAAAGGCGCAAGGTGTACCAAGGCGCAAAGGGGTCTTGGAGCCTAGGGGCAGAGCTCAAGGCGCAGGCGCGCGCCTAACGAAAGCAAGGCGCAACCACATATTTTAAATAATTAGCATCAAACATCATTTCATCTTTTTGATCAAATTCTTCATGCAGTCTACTAATTAATCATTCATTAGTATCATTTATATCTCTTAAAAAGAAGAATTAATATGGTCACTTGCATCATATTTAAGTCTCAACGCACAATTATCATTCACAAACAATAAATCGATAACAAATTATTGAGTTCTTACATTATGTTTTTCTTAATTTTTGAAGAAAAAATTACAACAAAAATCTCACTTAGGCACGCTTTTTATATTCTAAAGGCACAGATAAGGCGCACAGAGGCGCTGATGCGTGTAAATCAGGAAGCGCACCGGTCGCACAAGTAATAAAGTTTGGGAATAAATCCCCGAGTGTCGGTCTCTTGAGGAATGCAATTAGCATAGAGCGGCAACAGTTCAGAAAATATTGTTATGAGGGTTATACCTAGAAAAAGAGCAAAAAGGGGACTTGAGAGATTGTGGTTGTTTGATCTAATAAACTAGGAAAAACTATGTGGGTCGAAGGCACCGCTTCGCAAGGTGAAGTGGGTGTTTCGGCCGCGATGTCGAACTTCGGTTGGGCGAGTGGACGGAAAGCTAATGGATGGAAGTGTTCTTGTGTGGGGTGCAATCGGGTATGATACGGGTATGGAGTGGATGTGGAGTGAGCGAGGCGCATTCACAGACACTACTCACAAGCATAAGAAAAATACTAACATCCCATTAGATATAAAATCAAACTTGATGTTCATTACAACGTTAAACCATTCTATACTACAGAGGAAGGGGAAGAGAAGTAAACGAAAAGAGAGTGAAGATCCACCGTAGGTCGTGTCCGGAGTAGCGAGTTGTCAATCCGCTTCCGGGTTCAGTCCAAGGAGGCTTCCGGTACCAACGATCTGTCACCTCGAAGGCCTTGAAGTCCGTTCTCTAGGTTATCTTCTTCACCAACTCCGATGGAAATCTTGGAGTTGAAGTCGTTAATGGCCAAGGGATTCGCCGGAGAGTTTGAAAAGCTTCGGAGTAGCTGGCTATGGACTCCCGACGAAGGTGGAGGTGATGGAGCAGTTGGAGAAGTAAAATGGTGATTCCAGCGCACTCCCCGATCGCAGCAAATGACAGGCGTTGACCTAAATCGCGGAGTAGGGCCTTAAATATGGAGGCAGCAAAAGCAGTGAGCACGATCAGTGGCGCACGACATGTGGTCGTGCGCACTGTTGGTCGATGATCGTGCGCCATTTCCAAATAGACCTGCAACCTGGATAAGCAGCATCAGCAAATACGCGCACGATCAGTGGCGCACGACCAGTGGTCGTGCGCACTAAATCCATTGATCGTGCGTGTTGAAACCGAAAATCGGTCTCCTGTTGAGTTCGCCCTTGGGGTCTCGCGCCTACTTTACTCCTGCAAGAAAAACAACAAGAAAAATAAGGAAAAACCGACCCAGGGGCTCGGCGGGGAGGTCCCACCACACACCCGGAAGATCTCATAGCGCTTCCCCTCCTTAGCTAGAGGCCGAGCTAAGGTACCCTCAGAAAGCACTTGAAAACTGGAGCCGGTAGACACCGGAAGCTCCCTCTCTGGGGTACCCCTTGGGTCCTATTTATAGTTTTTAGAATCTGAACTGCCAATAACCAAAAGAACTGACCTGAAATTACCAGAAAACCCCCTGGATGGGTCTGCCAACAGCTAAACTCCGCTGTTTTGAAGGGCTATAGGCACACCAGCGGGGGCAAAACAGTAAAAAGTACCTCATTCATCCGGGTGAGCTGGGGAGTTTGGTCACCTCGGCAGGTCCTGCTCGCCTGCTGTTGCCGAGCTCCGTTGTGAGGGAGCGAGCTGGGACTGGCTCGGCGAATGCCGAGCTCGGGGTCGGCGAATGCTGATCTTCGGTCGACGAATGCCGATCTCCGGTCGACAATCGCCAATCTCTGGTCGACGAATGTCGAGCTCGGGCTCGGCTCCCCTGCTGCCTTTAGCCCGATTTGTCTGGTTCCTGACGGTCTTGCTCGCCGGACACGGGGTTGTACAGTGCGATTGGCAGGGACAGATTTACAGAAAGCAAGGGGTAAACGCGCACGAGCAGTGGCGCACGACTCGTGGTCGTGCGCACTACGGTCAGTGCTCGTGCGATTACCCGGGCAGGATTAGGAAAATGAGAATGTAATGCGCACGATCGGTGGTGCACGACCAGTGGTCGTGCGCAGTATTCCTGCATCGTCGGGGTCTCCCGAGCGGTTCCAGAGCACGCTCACGAACCCTGCACTAGCAGAAGAGGCAGATAGGCCACCAAACGCGCACACCACATTCCCGAGACAGGGCTAAAGAATAAAAAAACACAGAAACACAAAAAACACACAGAAACGGGCCTATAGTGCACTTAATCGTGAAATAGGCATGTAAGCAAATATAAGCAATAATGGCTCTCAAGTGTAGTGCTAAGACGATAAAACTGGCCCAGATGAGTCCAAAAATCAGTGTAAAATGTGGACTCATCACACCCTCAGACTTAACCATTGGCACGTCCCGAGCAAATCATCACTCTGTGGACTAGAAAATAGCTAGCTGGCTCAGAAATTTCAAAAATAAGATGAGAAATCAAATACAACATGGGCAGAGAAGATATAATAGAAAAACTTTTTAATTATACAACGTAGTTTAAACTATTCGACAGACGTAAATAAATATTGTAATTGCTAAAAATTAGAATGCTGGAGAATCTTGTGATCATGTGTAGGAAGAAAGTAGGCAGGCCCCTAAGGTGAGCATTGCCAAAGTTCGGGACTCGGGATCACCTCCAAAGGAATCCACCAATGGCAGGGACCATACGCTTGCACGTTCACACTCTCTCCACGGTGCGGGTAAGACTCAAGCGTGAATCAGTAGGACTTGTAGGAGAAAATGGGGCTTAGGTGAAGGCTTGGTAGTCAATGATAAACATGAAGGCTACACGCAACCAAAGCGAGCGAATAAAAACCTAAACCAATACAGCCACTTAGAAATGAATGGGTAACACACCCCCAGACTGAGCTTGAAAACCGGGCGTGTACACGGCCTAACCCGATCAAAATCAAAAAATAGGATGGGGATAGAATTCTCAAAGCAATGCTTTCAGATTTTTTTTCTCTCTCTTTTTTTTGGCTTAGCTGCTTTTTATTTCTTTTCTGCACTTGCAATCCTCAAACGTAGCAATCAACACGTGAAAGAATTCAGCACCACATTAAACGATGTCCACATATCACAACCTTGGCAAAATAGTAAATACAAACAAGCTCAAGCATTTGATTGCGATGGTAGGTTTAGCTTCAGGCCTTGGTGAATGTGAGCGGAGCTGGAACAAAGAAGGGGTAGGCACAAATTTGGCATGCAACGGTTAACGGGTAGGAAAGGCTCAACAAGGCACAAACTAGCCAAAATGAGGGCCTACGTCATGCTCACGCTTGACTAACCGTGCACCAATGCTTCGAGAGTAGCTTAGGGCAAGTTCTTAGCCACCGAGAAAGATGATCCTTCCTCCCGACTCGAGCAATACGAGTGTAGTGGTGGCTACACACATTCCTACATATCATTCGATTACTCCAGATTCAAATTTTGAGTAGTACAAAAAATATTTACGTCTGCAGAAAAATATAAATCTACGAGCATAAAGAAAAATTAATTCTATCCTAGTTCTACACAAACCATGAGTACTCAATTAGGAGCATTGCATGAGTTTCGAACTACTCAATCCTGAAATCCTAAGCCAGCACCACTATTTGAAAGCTTACACAAAAACAATACATTTGACTCGGGCTGTGCGCATGGATAAGAGCGCACTCATGTGGATGATTCAGTGTGTGCAACAGAAATCAAGAATTAATTAAACAAGAAACTGGTATGCAATAGAATGTGTGGTGTAGTGACCACAGGCATGCTCTCCCCCCCCCCCAGACTTAAAGTCGACAACTAGTAAAAATAAGCATTCCAAATATGATAAATAGCTAGGGTAGAAAGTACCTATGCTCAAAAGTGAGCATACCAGTCGTGCAATGAGATGTCCAAGTGCGGTCAAGTTGTCGCGCCTCAAAAATTCCTGCACCTGCGATTGAAGTATGCAGGCCAAACAAAATATGGACACATATATAATGAATATAAAAAAGAACTCAAAATACAGCATAGGACCAAACGGTCCAACTTGGGTTGTCTCCCGAAAGCCCTTTTGTTTACCGTCCTTAAGGTGGACCAAATACTTGTATTAGCAGTTCAAATAGAGAGTTCTTGGCAGTAGAACAAGGAAACAAAATTAAAACTAGAGCATCCAGCGTTCAAAAAGTAGCGAAAAAGAGGAGGGAAAGTGGAATGATGGTGGTGCAATCAGCTATAAGTAGATTTATGGTAAGTCTCTCCAGTGGGATGCGAGAGGACAGCAGATTGTCTTTCTACATTGGGGGTAGGCATTGTACCTTGACTTTGATTGCACTCTTTCTTGCGCCGGAAGGCAGCGTAGCGCGCTTCGCGTAAACGCTTTGCCTCTTTCAGTTTCTCCACTGTGGGAGACTTCCAATGGAGGTAGGCTGTGGGGTTTCCTGGTGTCGTGGTTTGTGGCGTCCTGTCCGGCACCATTACGGCAATCGGATCTGCCCAAGCTACAGAGCGCTTAACAGAGTTATACAAATTAGTGTCTAGGGATTTCTCCCGAATAAAACATAGTTGGTTGGAAGTAGAAAGGCAGTCGTGGCTTTGGTACACTTGATCTCTTCTTTGACCAGTAGCTCTTGATTCTCATCTACCTCCTGAGAGAGTCCTGTCTTTGGCTTCTCTTCCAGATGTGCTTCCAATATTGGGAGACCTGAATCTATCTTGGTATCTGTGACACTCAGAGAATTGTTATTTTGGATGGGAGAGGAATGTATGGATTTGTTATCGAGGGGGGAATCTTCGGTTGGCCAAGTGACACGGCCTTTGGAAAAGTCGAGGGATGCGCCACTGGCTGTCAGGAATGGGACGCCAAATATAGGAATAGAGTTATTTTCCCTTGCTCCCAAAACCTGGAAGTCAGTGGTGATACTTTTGTCGTTAACCTCGATTTCAACTTCCCGAACACCTCCCTCAGTGTCAACCAAATTGCCATTCGCTAAGATAAGCGATTTCCGATTTTCAATGTCGACTTGTAGGTGCATCTTCGCAACATCTTGCAAAGTGAGGATGTTGCTGGACGCCCCGGAATCGCATAATGCTGGGGTTTCGATGTTATTTATTTTACAATTGATGACGAGTTTGTTGCGGTTTCCCAAATTTTCCTCCCCGAGGCATTTACCTTGTTCATGGGGGTTCTTTTCAGTGTTACTAGGTAAGGTGCCTTGGGTGCGCTCGGAAACCACTTGGGCCAATTGGCCCAATTGTGCCTCCAGTTTGCGCATCGAGGCGGCCTGATTTGTCATGTTGGTTTGGGAAATTTCAATGAATTTCTCGAACATCTCTTCCAAAGAACTTTTGTTTACGATGGGGGGCCCTTGGGAATAATTCGGTTGAGGCGGCTGCGGTTGGCTTCTAGAGGCATACGCATCATTTTGATGCTGCCCCGGTTGCCATCTTTGGCCAGATGCGTTAGGATTCCAAGAAAAGTTGGGGTGGTTTCTCACCCCGGGGTTGTATGTATTCCCGTAAGGCACTCCCCTGTTTTGATTGGCTACAAAATTAACTGACTCATTCATAAACGAAGATTCGTCTGGTACCTCAACTCCTAAGCATTCGAAGCTGTGGTGGTCGGTGCTTCCGCACCCTTGGCATGAGATTGCCATCACTGGGGCGGCAGGAGCAGGCTTGGGGATATCCATGGCAAATACTCCACTTGTGCTTCGTGGGATGTTTCTTCCAGCGGTTCAGTAAGCGTTGTGGGTGGCGGTGTCTTGTAAGTCTCTCAGAGCATCATCTGGAGCAAGATTCATGATGGTTCCTCCAGAGGCGGCATCGATCATGGCTCGGTGGTGGGGATCAATAGCGAAGTAGAAACTTTCAACGAGGTTCCACGTTTGGAATCCATGATTAGGGCACTTCCTCAGCAGCTCGTTGAAACGCTCCCAAACTTCAGCTAAACCTTCTTGATCGGCTTGTCGGAAGTTGGCTATTGCGCGCCTCATGCTCACGATCCGATCCACCGGATGGAACTTAGCTAGGAATTTTGTGGTCAAAGCCTCCCAGGTGGTGGTTGTTCCAAGTGGGAGGGAGTGAAGCCATGTCTTGGCTTTGTCCCTTAATGAAAAAGGGAAGAGGCAGAGCTTGACTGTTTCGTCTGGGATTCTAGCGTAGCGGAACGTGGCGCAGATTTCGGAGAATTCTATAAGGTGAAGATGGGTGTCTTCAGTGGCCATTCTGGAGAACTGAGCATTGTTCCGAATGATATTCAGAATAGCTGGTTTAATCTCGAACTGTGGGTAGGTGATAGCAGGTCCGAAACTGGGGTATATGCTCCCGACAGTAGGTGTAGTATAATCCCTCATGGTGCGGACCTGGGGAGGGTTCACTTCATTTTCGTCGCCATTTCTGTCGCCATGAGGTATCCCTCCAACTCGGTTGCCTGCATCAATATTCAGCTGGTCTCCCATTGGGGCTAAAGTGATGGTTGCGGCGCGTCTTCACGCTAGGATAGTATGTTCGATCTTCGGGTCGTAGGCGACAAAATCTCTTGTAGCTCGGCCCTGCATTCACTGCGGCAAACACAATCGAAGGAAACAGCAGTCAAAAAACACTAACTCTTATAACAATATTTTCAGTCATCCTAAGTCGCTCTACAGTTGCATTCCCCGACAACGGCGCCAAAAACTTGATGCGTGTAAATCGGCAAGCGCACCGGTCGCACAAGTAATAAAGTTTGGGAATAAATCCCCGAGTGTCGGACTCTTGAGGAATGCAATTAGCATAGAGCGGCAACAGTTCAGAAAATATTGTTATGAGGGTTATACTTAAAAAAAGAGCAAAAAGGGGACTTGAGAGATTGTGGTTGTTTGATCTAATAAACTGGGAAAAACTATGTGGGTCGAAGGCACCGCTTCGCAAGGTGAAGTGGGTGTTTCGGTCGCGATGCCGAACTTCGGTTGGGTGAGTGGACGGAAAGCTAATGGATGGAAGTGTTCTAGTGTGGGGTACAATCGGGTATGACACGGGTATGGAGTGGATGTGGAGTGAGCGAGGCGCATTCACAGACACTACTCACAAGCATAAGAAAAATATTAACATCCCATTAGATATAAAATCAAACTTGATGTTCATTACAACGTTAAACCATTTCATACTACAGAGGAAGGGGAAGAGGAGTAAACCAAAAGAGAGTGAAGATCCACCGCAGGTCGTGGCCGGAGTAGCGAGTTGTAAATCCGCTTCCGGGATCAGTCCAAGGAGGCTTCCGGTACCAATGAGCTGTCACCTCGAAGGCCTTGAAGTCCGTTCTCTAGGTTATCTTCTTCACCAACTCTGGTGGAAAGCTTGGAGTTGAAGTCGTTAATGGCCAAGGGCTTCGCCGGAGAGTTTGAAAAGCTTCGGAGTAGCTGGCTATGGACTCCCGACGAAGGTGGAGGTGATGGAGCAGCTGGAGAAGTAAAATGGTGATTCCCGCGCACTCCCCGATCGCAGCAAATGACAGGCGTTGACCTAAATCGCGGAGCAGGGCCTTAAATATGGAGGCAGCAAAAGCAGTGCGCACGATCAGTGGCGCACGACCAGTGGTCCTGCGCACTGTTGGTCAATGATCGTGCGCCATTTCGAAATAGACCTGCAACCTGGATAAGCAGCATCAGCAAATACGCGCACGATCAGTGGCGCACGACCAGTGGTCGTGCGCACTAAATCCACTGATCGTGCGATTGGCAGGGACAGATTTACAGAAAGCAAGGGGTAAACGCGCACGAGCAGTGGCGCACGACCAGTGGTCATGCGCACTACGGCCAATTCTCGTGTGATTACCCGGGAAGGATTAGGAAAATGAGAATGTAATGCGCACGATCGGTGGCGCACGACCAGTGGTCGTGCGCAATAAGTCCAGTGGTCGTGCGCAGTATTCCTGCATCGTCGGGGTCTCCCGAGCGGTTTCGGAGCACGCACACGAACCCTGCACTAACAGAAGAGGCAGATAGGCCACCAAACGCGCACACCACATTCCCGAGACAAGGCTAAAGAATAACAAAAACACAGAAACACAAAAAGCACACAGAAACGGGCCTATAGTGCACTTAATCGTGAAATAGGCATGTAAGCAAATATAAGCAATAATGGCTCTCAAGTGTATAAGACGATAAAACTGGCCCATATGAGTCCAAAAATCAGTGTAAAATGTGGACTCATCAGGCGCAAACCGCTGATTCTGGTGAGCCTAGAGCCTTGGGCGCGCCTGAGGTGTGCCTTTAATAACATAGGGAGCAACTGAGCGCCCCGCACTTGCGTGGGGTGCAACAATGTGCCCCGCATGTTGGTGAGCGGAAATGGAGTAGGAGAGGAAGAAGAGCCGGGGTCACCAGCAGCTAACGGGGGTGTTCGATCTCACAAGCAAGGTGATGAGGTGAAGAGGTTGATTGATGAAGAAGGTCGCGGGGATAACGGAGAGGTTAAGCTTCTGAGTGCTCGAGAGTGGAGCAAACACTTGATCAAGGGATGCGGGGATAGAGGAGAGGAGGATGTTGATCCGAGTGTGGAGATGAGAGGGAAGGTTGATCAGGAACTGCCGAGCAGACGGTTACTTTGACGGTTGTGCTTGCAGGTTGATACCGAGAGAGTTGAGCTGAGAAGAAGAGAGGGGGTCTCTAGCAGCGGCAACAGCAGACTTCTCCTGTCGCGGCTTAAATGTCACTCTTGCGACGGGCTTTCCTTTGATTAATATTGAGTTATTACAGCTTGTGTTGCACCTTTACATGGAAAGCAAATAAAGGGTACAAAGGGGGAAGCCGGTGGCTAAGGAAAGAAATTACCATAGGAGGCCACGCGGACTGAGCTGAGAGGCCGGCAGACCACGCGGTTAAGTGATCCCGAAGCTCGATGTAATAAGTCGAGCGGACTGCGCGATCAAGCAGAGAGGACAGAAGGCATGCGGACTGAGAAGTTGAGTACGCATGACTTGATGCTTTGACCTTGTTGTTGGGTGTCCTCGAGCGTGAGGCGATGCTGAATGAGAGGTATGGGGGCTATTTATAGGCCCGAGGAGGTAAAATCTTTTGGTAACGTCACCCCCGATGAGTCGGTAAGTTGTGCGAGTAGAATGTTGAGTCCGTCGAGTCTGCACCAGGTCGCGCGGTCTGGGACTTGCATTTTGAAGTTGATCTGCTACTGGCGGACTGGGAGGAGTCCGCCCCTACTGTGCTGAGTGAGGTCGAGCCAAGGTATGTGGGCTGAGGAGTTATCTGCCCGCTGCTGGGAAGAAGCGGGTGTCAGGATGCTGGTGTTGAACGACGGGCTGCATAGCGAATCCGCCGAGTCCACGACGGACAGGCCGAGTCCGCCTCTGCTGCTGAATGGAGATGATTCCTCCTGCTGCTGAGAAGATGAAGTTGGGGTTCATCAATGTTTGCGGACTGAAGGGTGGACTACATGACGAGTCCACCCAGCCCGCGGCGGACGAGATGAGTCCACTGAGTGGTGCGGATTGACGGAGTTGGAGCAAGTACACGCTCCATGGGCAGACTAGGACGGAGTCCGCGAACTGTAAGTAGTCGAGTGCTGGTCGACTGGGCGACCTGGCAGACTGAAGAAGTAGGTCGCCCCTTCTGCTGAAGTCCGCCTCTTGTTGGGGGAAAAGGCTTGCCGCCCCTGCTGGGTGACAAGGGCTTGGCGACCTGGCAGACTGAGGAGGCAGGTCGCGCAAGCTGGCAAGGTGGAGCAGGTCTCCATTCCTGACTGGCGGCATGGAGGCAGGTCGTCATTCTTCCTATGTTGTGAGCTAGGGAGTTGTCGCTGCTGCTGAAGGTGGATGGCCTGGAGGCAGGTCACCGCTATTGGAGCAAAGTGAATGTGTGGTTAGCTGATCAAACCGTGCGGCCTGCAGGGGCACTGAGGAAGAAGTCTGCAGCCCCTGCAGATCGAACAGCTGTTGCGCGACTTGGGCAATCAGACCGGGGAGACCGCCCTAGCCACGCGTCCTGAGCGGACAGAGAAATATGTTCGCCCATCCTTGGACTTGTCACGACCTCCAGGGAACCTGGACCAGGTCGCGACTAGAAAGTTGGATACCTTGGGAAGGATCGCCGATTTCTGGGTTAACATAATCCCCGCACTTTTTTAAGCCCCGAAGGGAACTTCGAAAAAGTAGGAGACCCACGAAAATCGTGATCCACCCCATAGAGAAAGTGGAAAGTAAGGAGAGATGGAACCTGATGTCTCTCCTTAGAAGGAGTTTATCAATGTCTATCTTCTTCCTGCAAAGGAAAAGTTAAGGTAAGCAAAGAAGGGGGTACATCCCGTGTGTACCTGAATTGCTTTTGCAAAATGAAGAAGACATGAATTCCTTCTACTAAGCTCTGCAAAACAAAGATAAGAGGAAAGTATAGAAGAGTAATAATTTGAAAATACCTGGTGGAGGCTTGCAAGCACTTGTTATCCTCTACAAAAGGAAGAGTGAGCAGTATGCATGAAAGAAGAATGAGTTGCAAGTACCTGAAAAGGACTTGCAAGTGTCTGCTAGTCTCTGCAAAAGAGAAGTTATATACAGATATGATATATAAGAGTAAGCTGCAAGTACCTGATGGGTACTTGCAAATACCTGCTAATCACTACAAAAGGAAGAGTGAGCAGCAGATATAATATATAAGGGTAAGCAGCAAGTACCTGAAGGGGACTTGCAAATACCTGCTAATCACTGCAAAAAGAAGAGTGAGCAGCAGATATAAAAGAAAAGTGGGTTGCAAGTACCTGAATGAAACTTGCAAATACCTGCTAATCTCTGCGAGAAAAGAGTTAGAAGCAGATATGATATATAAAAGCTAAGCTGCAAGTACCTGGATGGAACTTGCAAATGCTATCTGTTGATATGATAATATAGATATGATCGGATAGCCGAAGAAATGTTTGAAGAATTCCGCTGATAATTGAATAAAGATCAGACCGCGATGGTGGTCTTTTAGCGAGATCAGATATGATATCTTTGATATAAAGTCCAGATCAATAAGAAGGAATCATCTTAGTTGGATCCCAATAGCATGGTTTGTCAATCAAAGAGAACTAGATTCTTTGATCAACGATTAGTGTCATTATCATTCGATAAAAATAATAGAGATCTTATAAATCATCATCTGATAGAGCTTCATGCAAGCAATGCATATAAGATGAGTATAAGCAAAATGAACGTTTGTTAATCCTTTTGATAGGTCGGATTTAACCTGCTAACCTGTGAAAGGGACAGTTGATAAAAAGAGGTCTATACTCGGAGATGACCAAGAAAGGCTGGATTCTGCCACAGGAGATCACCCGTGGGCCTTATGCATCGCTTGCCCGAGAAAGGTATTTACGAGTATAGTCCTACTAAGAGCGGGCTGGTCGCGCATCCTATAGAAGGGCATAATAAAGAAAAGCATAGGAAATCCTGAGAAGGATCGCTAGATACACTGCTCTCTTGCCTCGGGTTACAACATCGCTGATCAATCAGGCCAGGTGCGTCAAGTGGTCTATAGCATTGCTCGCCTGTGGAAAAGATCAGCGGAGTTGTGGGACCCGTGAAAGCACGGATTGAGAGTACCATAGAGTATTCGACTATTACAATCATGAGATAATAGAAGAGACAAGGCTACGCTTGATCGTCATTGCTTGTCAAGCAAAGATCATCATAACTATATGTATAACACCCCCTATCTGTCGCATAGCATATAGCAGTAGGTCCGTCGGGGGCCCGACGCCATATACCACAGACAGACTTGGTGGTTACTCAATGGAAACCATCCAACCAATCACAACATCCTACACAGAGCATTCTAGCAGAAGCAGTTTAAATAGTTGCAATTAAAAGAACCCAGCAACAAGCATGAATGTCCACTAACAAGCCAAAAAGGAATGAATATTACATGTTTTCCATACCACGGCACGCAGGCCGGTCATACATGAACAAAAGCAAGTAAACACTCCAATTAGGCCTTCGAGGGCCGGCTTCGCAATTTGGGCTTTAGCCCGCTATTGACTGCTTGGTCCAGCAACACCTGCAAGCAACAAACACCGCACGGTGGCAAACAAAGGCAACGGTCAGCAATGCTGACCAAATTATAACGATCTCGCCCCCAACTCGGGGCGGCGATACTCCTTCCCTGCACTTTATTAGTATAACCAAGCAGTATAGTAATATCACTACATCACAGGCCTAGGCTCGCACGGCCACACACCCCGTGCACTCAGGGGACATTCTCGGTGATCACGGTCAAAGCCCGCCGACTCACCACCATCCCTTTGGACGGCCAAACAATGAGCAATTTGTCTTCCAGGCATGAGTCACGGTAATTTAAATCATAGACCACCGAAGACTCCCATCTATGCCAACGGCTCTAACCGAATGACATAGAACGGGTACGGTTCCATCTAACCCGTGCTCACATCGCAACGTTAATTTAAAACATATGCGCAGGTCAAACTTCTCCCGAGTCCCGTTTTCGTCACACACTTCACATAACCCGGTTATGTTCAAGTTGGCTCTCAGGCCACCATGTTGTCAAGATCACGCATCCGCCCAGTTTTCTGGGTGCACCTTAGGGTTAATCTCCAAGGCTCCCTGTTGCAATCTACCATATAGAAAACCTGAAAAACAAACATTAGCACGGAGTCTTCTCCGGCATTTATGCAATGCAACATCACCGATCCAGACCAACATGTCCGGATAGGCTTCACACATCATGCTTATGTTCGTTCTCGATTACGGACTCTACACAATGGGGACTTCACATATCTACCTGAAGGAACGTCTCCAACTCACCGCAAACTCGCGAGAGCGGGCTTCCTATGCAAAGAAGGAGAGCTTCACATGCTCAAGTAGAGAATCGTTACCCTAGCGTTCTTCCTTGGCGCCATGGAAATGTACGCGGATGAAAAGCACCGCAATCTTCTGGCCTTCGTAGATCCGAAGTCGGTTGGCGATTTCGAGCTCTGAAACTCCTCCAATGACTGGATCTAGACTTCTTCTTCCTCCTTTGCTCTCCCTTCTCTCTAAGATTTAGATAGAGAACTTACGACAGAAAAATAAGGGTTTTGAAACCCTTCTCTCGGGTATAGCCTCTTCGGGATAACCACAGCCGTCGGATCCCACAAAAAGGGATGCACAGCCACGATCCAGGTCTGACCTGGACAAATGGGGTTAAACACCGCATAGTACACCAATCCGGAGCAAGACACGTCCGCGACCAATTAAATAGTGTCGGGACATTTAATCAACTCCCGCCAAAACCCATGTGTCGGCACTCCGTGTCGACAGAGTTAAACACGCCACAATGCGCACCGTGCTCGACGATCGTCGAACCAAGATCATCGACCGCTTCCAGATCGTCGAACGGAGCTCCCTAGCCAAATCGTCGAACGTAGCCAAATCGTCGAACGGAAATCGCTGGCCCGATCGTCGAACCCACGGCCCGATCGTCAAACCCACGGCCCGATCGTCGACCGCAGAACGTCGACCAAATCGTCGACCGCAGAATGTCAACCAAATCATCGACCGCAGAATAACGACAGATCGTCGACCGTAGAATTGTGACAAGATCGTCGAGCGCTGCTCGACGATCTTAGAACCCAGATTTCTGCCTGATCATTGCTAGATCTTTGAACGACCCTGACACGCCCTGGGATACGCCCGTGTCCCAGGCCGTGTACCCCTGCCAAATTCCAAATTTGGTACAGAAACGTCACCTGTCACTCTTTTGAATTTCGGGGCGTTACAGCTCTCCCCCTTTTAAAATAATTTCGTCCACGAAATTACATAAAGGAAAGATAAGTACAAAACCAAAACTTGTACCTGAGCGGAACAACTCCGGATACTCGTCAAGCATAGTCTGCTCTCGCTCCCACAAGAGCTCCTCTTGACCACAATTGTCTCATCGGACCTTGACCATCCTGATCTCTTTATTGCGTAACCGCTTGACTTCCGAGTCTTCAATCCGCACGGGCTTGACCTTTGTCGTCAACCCACTATCAATCAGCACATGATCGACCGCGATCACTTGCGTAGGCTCTTGCACCGCCTTCCGTAGCACTGATATATGGAATACATCATGTAAATCCACTAAGCTCCACCGATAGCTTCAACCGATAAGCCGCTTCGCCAATCCGCTCCAGAATCTCAAACGGCCCAAGGTACCTCGGGCTTAGCTTTTTCAAGCGCCGCACCCGCGAGACACCCTTGAACGGCTAGATCTTTAAGTACACCAAGTCTCCCACAGCAAACTCCACATTCATGTGCTTGTCATTATAGTACTTCGTCTGACGGTCCTGAGCGATTAGAAACCTCTCCCGAATGGTTAGCACCAACGAAGTAGCATCTTCCACCTCTTGACGTTTGTACAACTTTGACTCACCTGTTTCCAACTAGGACAACGGCATGCGACATCTTCTACCATAAAGGGCCTCGAAGGGCGTCATTTGAATACTCGCCTGGTAGCTATTGTTGTACGCAAATTCCACCAAATAAAGATGATCTTCACATTGCTTTCCAAAGTCCAAGACACACATGTGGAGCATGTCTTCCATAGTTCTATTGACCCTCTCGGTCTGCCCATTTGTCTGCGGATGGAAGGTTGTGCTAAAACTCAGCTTTGTTCCCAACATTTGCTACACAAGCCTCCAATCATTGGACGTGAACCGCCCATCTCGGTCACTCACGATGCTGCGGGGCACACCGTGGAGCCGCACTATATTATCCACATATAACTTTGTCAACTTCTCCACCGGATCATCCTTCCTATGCGGAATGAAATGCGACACCTTCGTTAGCCGATCTACGACCACCCAGATGGCGTTGTTCCCCTTTTGTGACCTTGGCAACCCATGCACAAAGTCCATAGTGATGTCATCAAATTTCCACTTCGGAATAGGCAAGGGCTTCAGAAATCTTCCCGGCTTTTGGCACTCCGCCTTCACCAAGGCACAAGTTTGGCACTTCGCCACGTAGAGCGTCACATCCTTCTCCAAACCCGGCCACCAAAACAGTTTCTTAACGTCGCGGTACATCTTTGTGCTCCCCTGGTGAATCAAGTACTTGGTTGTGTGTTCCTCGTACAACAAATCCATCCGCAAACTGCCCACGCTTGGGACGCAAAGACGACCGTCTTTCCAAATAAATCCATCCACAACTTCATATTGGGAATTTGACCCATCCAGAGCCTCTATCATGAGTTGCTTCATGTGGCCATCCAAATCCAAAGCCTGCCGAATCCGATCAGCCAGGTCATATTGAACTTCAGTCCACTTCAATAGTGCTTCAGCACTTGACTGCTTATCCACGCAAGAAATCTCCAACGCCTCCAACTCCCGAACCAACCGCTCATCATGCACCGATAGCCAATTGTCTTGAGCTGGGGCTCGGCGACTCAACGCATCCGCAACCGCAATACCTTTACCAGGCACGTAGTGGATCTTGAATGTATAGTCCCTCGTGAACTCCATCCATCTACGCTGTCGCGTGTTCAGGTCTTTCTGATCAATAAAATACTGCAGGCTCTTGTGATCGGTGTAGATATCAATCTTCACACCGTACAAATAATGCCTCCACAGCTTCAAGGCAAAAATCACGGCCGCTAACTCCAAGTCATGGACCGGATAGTTCCTCTCGTGCACCTTCAGCTGTCTCAAGCCATATGCTATAACGCTTCCATGCTGTAACAGCACACAACCCAAACCACTGCCCGAAGCATCACTATAAATCTCATAACCTTAGGTCCCACTCGGCGAACTCAGCACAGGCGACGTGGTCAACTGACATTTTAACTCCTCAAAAGCTCGCGCGCACTCCAGCGTCCAAACGAACTTCTGCTCCTTCCTCGTCAAAGTAGTGAGAGGTAACGCTATCCACGAGAAGTTCTCTACGAAGCGCCTATAATAGCCGGCAAGCCCCAGAAAGCTCCGGACTTCCGCTACCGTAGAAAGCTCAGGCCACTCCCGTATCGCAACAATCTTCACCGGATCCACTGCAATACCTTCCCCACTTACTATATGACCGAGGAACGCCACTGAGAACAACCAAAACTCGCACTTCGAGAACTTGGTGTACAATTGATTCCTCCTTAGCGTCTCCAAAACCAAATGAAGATGTCTGAAGTGATCTTCCTCACTCTGCGAGTACACCAAAATATCGTCGATGAAGACGATCACAAAATGGTCCAAGTACTCCTTGAAGGTCCTGTTCATCAAATCCATGAACACTGACGGCGCATTAGTCTGCCCAAACGGCATGACCGTAAACTCGTAATGCCCGTATCTTGTACTGAACGCTGTCTTCGGGATATCACTCTCCCTTATTCACAGCTGATAGTACCCAGACTTGAGGTCCAACTTTGAGTACATCGTCGACCCGACTAACTGATCGAATAGATCATCAATCCATGGGATCGGGTACTTGTTCTTTTTCGTCAACTTATTGAGCTCCCGATAATCAACACAAAGTCTCAAGCTTTCGTCCTTCTTCTTAACAAAGAGGACCGGCGCGCTCCAAGGCGAAGAACTTGGACGCACATACCCTTGCTCCAACAACTCTTGCAGTTGAACCTTCAGCTCCGCCATTTTCTTAGGCGCTAGCCGATATGGAGAGCGTGACACAGGCTTTGCACCTAGTACGAGCTCTATCGTAAAATCTATCTCCCGCTACGGCGGGGCTCCAGGAAGATCGCTAGGGAACACATCAGGGTACTCTGATACCACTGAAATACTGTCCAACGCGGGCTTAGGCTTTGCAACCTCCACTAGTGTAAAGAACAGTTCTGCACCGGCAAGAACCGCCTTCACCACCTGAAGAGCAGACATCAATGTCTTGCTCGACCCCTTCAAGCCCGTGAAAGTCGTCTCACGACCTGCTTCCAGCTTGACTTCCTTGGTACCGCAATCAATATAGGCTCGTTGCTCCGAGAGTCAGTCCATGCCAAATATAACGTCGAACTCCACCAACGGTAGTAACGACGCTTGCAGATCGAACTCTTGATTCCCAATGCGAATCTTAAGACCGCAGATTCTATCCGCGCGCATCGAACACCCATTGGGCAACAACACATCCAACTTGTCCTTCGCCATCGAAGAAGGTACTCCGATGCGCGATTTGAATTCTTCGGACAAAAAGGAGTGTGAAGCTCCTGTATCGAAGAGTGCTCTTGCCGGATTTTCACAAATCAAAACAAATCATAAACAAGCAGTGGTAAGGTAAAATGTGCATAATAAGTATTTAAAGAAATTTAACTTGCAACAAATTTAAATTTTACCGGTCACCACATCCGTCTGTTTGATAGCCTCATGTTGGCCAAGATTATAAACCCTCGGTTGGGGCGGAGCATAATGGGACGCGGTTGACTCCACCGCCTTGCCCTTCTCTTCATAAGTTGCTCCCGGCTTTCTCTCGCACTTGGGACGTCCGCTCCAACAGTCACGGGCAAAGTGCCCCGGCTTCCCACAAGTAAAACATGCACCCGGGGTCCGACCCGTAGTCGCCCCAAAAGCACCAGAAGAAGGAGCTGGACCCGAAGTCCTAGACTTCTTAAAGAACCTTTGATAGCCGGACTTTGAAGTAGTCGGCACTTTGAACCCAGACTTCTTATCACCAATGCTCTTCTTCGCTTGAACATTCTTCATGTCCTCCAAGGACCGGGCCGTTATGACCAAGGTCAAGAAACCCTGCGTCATCGGCCCCGAGAGTAGTAGCCTCAAATCATCTCTCAACCTTCGTAGAATCGATTCATCTTGCGCTCCTCATCCGCGATGGTGGATCTAGCATACCGACTCAATCAAGTAAACTCGTGGAGATATTCATCCACGCTACTCTCTCCTTGAACCAACTTCAGGAACTCGTTCTCCAATGCTATCCTCTGTGCCGAAAGGAGGTACCTAGCCAAGAACAGTCTCGAGAACTCCTCCATCGAGACATCTGTAAGTTGCCTACCTCTCAATAGATGCAGCTCCAATCCTTCCCACCGCAATCTCGCTTCACCGTCCAGAAGAAACGTAGCAATGGTGGTCATTTGTCGTTTTTCCGTCTCCGTTGCTGTCAAGACTCTCTTCACCCTGGAGAGCCTGTCTTCAGCTTGAGATGAGGTTCCCAACCCCGAGAATACCGGAGGATTAAAGCTCATGACATGTTTGAGCTGTCTCTCGGTTGCCCTCCTTGGCACCAACGGCTCCACTACTACCTGCTCCCTTCTCCTCGGCTCAACCTCTGGAAGAGGTACCTGCACCATCGCAGGAGCGGGCTGCTGCATTTGCCTTGCAGGCTGCGCATTGATCATGGCAAACACTGCTTCGACAACCAATCGTATGGTCTCAGCCGATGGAGGTGTTGCAGGAGCATCATTTGGTGCACTGCTAGCCTCAGAAACTCGACGTTCCGACGGCCCAGCACCGCTCCTGGTCACCTATAGTGTTACAAAACACCGTTAAGCGACCAAACAAAATTGCAAACAGCAATTATAGGGACACACAGGTTCCCCAAACACGTGTATTTTCATTCATAAGTGGACATTCATGGGTTCTTTTGTTGTTATAACGATGACGCACATACATGTGCTCATCACCCCTTAAAAAGAATTCGTCCACGAATTCATTTTTAAGCATGACCGAAACCAATACTCTGATACCAAATTGTAACACCCCCAATCCGTCGCATAGCATATAGCAGTAGGTCCGGACGGGGCCCGACGTCATATACCACAGACAGACTGGGTGGTTACTCAATGGAAACCATCCAACTAATCACAACGTCCTACAAAGAGCATTCTAGCGGAAGCAGTTTAAATAGTTGCAATTAAAAGAACCCAGCAATAAGCATGAATGTCCACTAACAAGCCAAAAAGGAATGAAGTACATACACAAGTACTGGCCTTAAGGCCTTACAAATGGTTTACTCTTATTACATGTTTTCCATAACACGGCACGCAGGTCGGTCATACATGAACAAAAGCAAGTAAACACTCCAATTAGACCTTCAAGGGCAGGCTTTGCAATTTGGGTTTTAGTCCGCTATTGACTGTTTGGTCCAGCAACACCTGCAAGCAATAAACCACCGCGCAGTGGCAAACAAAGGCAATGGTCAGCAATACTGACCAAATTATAACGATCCCGCCCCCAACTCGGGCCGGCGATGCTCATTCCCTGCAGTATAACCAAGCAGTATAGTAATATCACTACATCTCAGGCGTAGGCTCGCACGGCCACACACCCCGTGCACTCAGGGCACATTCTCGGTGACACGGACAAAGCTCGCCGACTCACCACCATCCCTTTGGACGGCCAAACAATGAGCAATTTGTCTTCCCGACATGGGTCACGGTAATTTAAACCATAGACCGCCGAAGACCCTCATCTATGCCAACGGCACTAACCAAACGACATAGAACGGGTACGGTTCAATCTAACCCGTGCTCACATCACAACGTTAATTTAAAACATATGCGCAGGTCAAACTTCTCCTGAGTCCCGTTTCCGTCACACACTTCACATAACCCGGTTATGTTCAGGTTGGCTCCCAGGCCACCATGTTGGCAAGATCACGTATCCGCCCAGTTTTCTGGGTGCACCTTCGGGTTAATCCCCAAGGCTCCCTATTGCAATCTACCACGTAGAAAACCCGAAAAACAAACATTCGCACGGAGTCTTCTCCGGCATTTATACAATGCAACATCACCGATCGAGACCAACATGTCCGGATAGGCTTCACACATCATGTCTATGTCCGTTCTCGATTACGGACTCTACACAACGGGGACTTCACATATCTACCCGAAGGAACGCCTCCAACTCACCGCAAACTCGCGAGAGCGGGCTTCCTATGCAAAGAAGGAGAGCTTCACATGCTCAAGTAGAGAATCGTTACCCTAGCGCTCTTCCTTGGCGCCATGGAAATGTACGCGGATGAAAAGCACCGCAATCTCCTTGCCTTCGTAGATCCGAAGTCGGCTCGCGATTTGGAGCTCTGAAACTCCTCCAACAACTGGATCTAGACTCCTTCCTCATTTGCTCTCCCCTCTCTCTAAGATTTAGACAGAGAACTTACGGCAAAAAAACAAGGGTTTTGAAACCCTTCTCTCGGGATCACCTCTTCGGGATAACCACAGCTGTCGGATCCCACAAAAATGGATGCACGGACACAATCCAGGTCTGACCTGGACAAATGGGGTTAAACACCGCACAGTACACCAATCCGGAGCAAGACACGTCCGCGACCAATTAAATAGTGTCGGGACATTTAATCAACTCCCGCCAAAACCCCTGTGTCGACACTCCGTGTCGACAGAGTTAAACACGCCACAATGTGCCCCGTGCTCGATGATCGTCGAACCAAGATCGTCGACCGCTGCCAGATCGTCGAACGGAGCTCTCTGGCCAAATCATCGAACGCAGCCAAATCGTCGAACGGAAATCGCTGGCACGATCGTCGATCCCACGGCCCAATCGTCGATCTCACGGCCCGATCGTCGAACCCACGGCCCGATCATCGACCGCAGAACATCGACCAAATCGCCGACCGCAGAATGTCGACCAAATCGTCGACCGCAGAATAACGACAGATCGTCGACCGCAGAATTGTGACCAGATCGTTTAGCGATCGTCGAACCCAGATTTCTGCCTGATAGTTGCTAGATCTTTGAACGACCCCGACACGCCCTGGGACACGCCCGTGTCCCAGGCCGTGTACCCCTGCCAAATTCCAAATTTGGTACAGAAACATCACTCGTTGCTCTTTTGAGTTTCGGGGCGTTACAGTATGTATCCTTAACGTAGCACAGCAGAGCTAACACATAGGACCTCCCTTGATAACCGCTTTGTGTTAGATACTGGCCATGATCCGAAGTTCTGAAGTTCACCTTATAGATTGAGCGGCACCCACTGCACATATGTGAACACTCCCTGCGATATGTGGTTGTTGTGGCCTTAAGCCCGAGAACAATTTATGGAAGGAAACAACAAGACTCGGCGATGTCTCGGTGGTTCAGTGATCTCTTTGGCAAAGAGAAAAATAGAATAAGCACTCCAAAAAGCGAAAAGTGTCAGTATGGGATCTCTGACATAAACTTATATTGAAACATATGAGAGAAACACTTAGAAGCGTTTTTTGAAAGAAAATGCTTAAAGAGTAAAGTAAGAGTAACCGGCCATGGCTGCGAGGGGCTTTGAGGAGCTGTGATGTCCTTTTAACCTCTGAATAGTCTTCCAAACTTGCCTTCGTCATTGGCATCGTAAGTATTGTTAATAATGAGTTCGGGGTATTCGACTTGGCTCACCCCCCTTTGAGCAGCAAGGAACGTCTGCTGCTTCTTTGCCCTTTGAAGCTAGTGGATCAGGGTGATCATCTTTCGGGAACAAGGTCACGTATCTTACCCTCCCTCAGCATCATCTGCACTAGTTAACGAAGTGCTCAGCAGTTATCAGTTGAGTACCCTTGCTCTTTATGAAACTCGCAGTATGGATCCAAGTCTTTTGATCTTTGATCAGCTGGCCGATAAGGCCTTTTGTAATTAGCCCTATCCTAAATGACTTGGCTTACTTCTTGCATGGCCTCTGCTAGTTCATATTCTGACAAGTCATCATTTTGCTGCTGATGAACCGAGGTTGTTTGTGAAGATGGGGCCGGTAGAAGTAACAGTTGATCTCGGGGACGATCCTAATTCGGGAAGGATTGTCGATGGCGTTGAAATCTTCTTCCCTTCCTTGAATGGGATCGAAAATATTTCTGAGGAGACCTCGGAGGCTGCTTGTAAGAAGGAGAATCCTTCTATGATATAAGCCTGGAGATGAAGTTGGGGTTGCTCTTTTCACCTCGAATGTATGAGTTGGTCAAGCCAATCAACTCTTGATATGTTCTTGGTGCTCGGACATTAGCTTCATACTTGAGTGGCCCTTCAAGAAGACCATGTATCAATGTAACAGCCCAATTGTTTTTACCAACAGGCCAATTTTCGGGTGACACGGCCTGGGACACGGGCGTGTCCCAGGGCGTGTCCTGCGTGCGTCAAGTGTCGAGAGGAACAGTCGACGAAGGGTCGACAAATTTGGTCGACTTTGGACACGGCCTATTACACGGGCGTGTCACAGGGCGTGTCAGTGCACTCGACGAAAGTTGCTCGACGATCGTCGAGTGTCGAGATATCGACAAGTGAACACGGCCTGTGGCACGGGCGTGTCACAGGGCGTGTCCCTTTGGTTCGACAAACTCAGCCAGCCAAATTTTGAGCTGGGGCGTGTCGAGTGCCGTGTATGGGCACACGGCCTGGGACACGGGCGTGTCACAGGCCGTGTGAGTCTCGGGTGATTTTGGGATTTTTTTTTTCTCTTGATGAACACGGCAACAGACACGGGCGTGTCTGAAGGCGTGTTAGGTGACACGGCCCATGACACGAGTGTATCACATGGGCGTGTTACTGGTTTGGATAAGTCGATTGAGCACCGCTTGAGGCACACGGCCTGGGACACGGGCGTGTCACAGGCCGTGTCAGGCAAAAATCAGGTTTTCTGGCAAATTTGTGGTCGTCCATTCCTTCAGCTGCGATCCAAGGGCTGAGCTTCTTTCCTATTTCCTTAAGGCCGAAAACTAAGAACATATTCTCATTTGATTAGTGCCTTCATCTTTCTACAAGTTCGAGAGAGAAAGGGAGAGGAAGAAGGAGGAAGAAGGAGAAGGGCTACTGCTGGTGGAGCTTGAGAGTGTCAAGCTACGTTCCGAGGCCGACGTTGCGAAGGAAAAGCTCTTGTGAGTCGTTCAAGCCAGCTTAGAGCTCATGGCACCAAAGAGGGATTCAAGGGTAACGACTTTTCTTCCTAGCCATGTGAAGGCTTCTTTTTGGCATATGTTTGTGATTCCCACAGCAAGAGGTGGTTGATTTTGGGAGTCTTTTGGGGGATGCATGAAATCCCCTTTTATTGGCATATAGATCCGGAAATGGAGTACGGAATAGGCATGATGTATGAAACCCATCTGGACAGGTTGGTCTGGATTGGTGATGTTGCATACGAATCGGAGAAGACTCCGTGATAAACGTGTAGTTTAAGGAGTCAACGGGTTATGCCTGTGAAAAGTAGTAGCAGGAAGTACTGGAGTGGTAGTCTAGGAAAATATCCGTGTCATGCTTGTGTTATTGGGTCGTACCTGTGAATGAGTAACGGGAAGTAATGGTGTGACCAGGAAAGACCCTTTGTGATGCTTGATGTCGTAGGGTGTCCACCTGTGAAGAGAGTAACAGGAAGTATTGGCGTGCCCAGGAAAGACCCCTGACATTTGTGATATTGCAGTGTCGTACCTATGAACGAGTAACAGGAAGTACTGGGGTGTCCAGGAAAGAGCCGCTGATGTTGTAAGATGAAAGGGTGTAAGAGAAATACTCAGACTGAATGCCAAGAACTGGATTGGTGAGACTGACCCGCGCCTTTGATTAAGTCGCGAGTATGTCGTACTCGGTGAAGGCAAGGCGATTTGAGAAATGGGGGGTGGAGGATCCGACCTGCGTTATGTCTGTCTGACGTGGACCAAAAGGTGTGGTCTGTTGGAGCGCATAGCAAGAGTCTTAGGCCTGCGCGCCATGACACAATGGGGGCTACGGACCATCCCGTTGTAGTAAGACTAGAACTCTGGTTGCACGCCATTGAGTAAATACTCAAGAGAATTACCGTTGGGTTGTGACCCTGATACAGTGGTGGGCAAGTGCTTTGCCAGAACACCAAGAATGTGCCCTGAGTGCACGGACCGTTGGGCTGGGTGGCGAACGGTTGTGATGGCATGTGTGCATGAAAGCACATTAGATGAGATATATTGCCATGCTTGTGATATGATATGCCTGCAGGGAAGATTACCGCTGCCCCGAGAAGAGGGGTAGGGTCGTTATAATTTGGTCAGCTGAACGCTGACCTTTGCTCCTGTTTGCCACCGTTGGGTGGATTGTCCCTGTACAGGTGCTGGAGAGCCAAGCGGGACGCATAAAGGTTGAGGTCCTTGATGTTATGTTGCTACTACTGCTAGCCCTCGAAGGCTATTTGGAAATGCTTGTTATGTTTTTTTTTTTATTGTGGCCGGCCTGCGCGCTAATATTTTTAGGTCACTGTTTGAAAGCCATGTAAGGCCATAAAGCCAACTTTTGTACGGTTGTAAGACATTCCTATTAAGATATATACAGCGTCGAGTTGTGTTATATGTTGGACATTCACTTGTGGAGTTCACGGATTAGTATAGGCTTCCGCTAGAATGAAATGTGTTAAGGTGCGCTGCGCTACTCTGGTATCACTTCGTAGCTTCATCGTCTGTTTTGTGGTATATGCTGTGGGGCCCCGGCCGGACCTTCTAGGATATATCATATGAACGGATGGGGTTGTTACATTTTTGGTATCAGCTATCTTGGTCTTTTCCTCTCGAAGTCGTGGTCGACTTCTTTTGTGGGGTGGCGAGCACGTGTTTGTGCAATCCACGGTTTGACGAGTGAACTCCTTAATGTCTATGATAGGAATGCAAATTTGTGTGTTTGAGGAACCTGTATGTTCCTATTTTGTGTTGTTTGCTTGTGTACGGCCGCTAATGTGTATGTCTTGTCCACCTTTAGGTGACACGGAGTGAAGCTGGGCAGTCAGATCCCCAGCATTCTGATGAAAGTACGGCACCAGCTGCGGTGCCTACACCTCCACCGTCTGCGGAACATGTGTGTTTAGTTGCTGAGGCTTTATTTGCCATGATCCAAGGACAGCCACTTGGGCAGGAGCAACCGGCTGTGAGGCCAGAACAGGTGGCGGCAAGGCTTGAACCTGTAGTGGATATGGCTCCTCGAGCGGCTGAGAAGCAGTTGACGCGGTTTATGAGTTTCCATCCGCCTATGTTTTCGGGAGTGGGAACTCCTACGCAGGCTGAGGATTGGTTATCGCGCGTCAAGCGAGTCTTGATGGCGATTGGAACGGCGGAGCATCAGAAAGTCACCCTAGCTACCTTCTTTCTTGAAGGAGAAGCTCGATTGTGGTGGGATGAAATGGAGTTGCATCACTTGGCGGGTCATCCCTTAACACAAGTATCCATGGAAGAATTCTCCCGACTTTTCCTCGTGAAGCACCTTCCTGCGGCTCAACGGATAGCCATGGAAAATGAATTCCAAAGGCTGACACAAGGTGATGGCAGTGTTGATGTTTACCTGCATGAGTTTACGCACTTAGGGAGGTATGCGGGTTCTATTTTGCTGATGAGCAGAGGAAGAAGAATCTGTTCTATGAAGGAATGAGGGACGAGCTGAGG